>JAHWFP010250266.1:112577-148625 GCA_023313725.1 Lithobius niger
TAATCCAATCTCAGTTGCGCTTTTACAATACATTCAGATGGTGGTTGATCTTTGGGATTTTACTACAAGTGTGCGATCTGGGATTTGCACCTTACTTTACTTAAGGAACTGGCAAAGTATTTCTTTGCCCGTGACAAGAGAAACTACGCAAGAATCCTTCAAATTTATTTAGCTGAGATGAATGATTTAGGAAAAAATGCTCCATAGATACTTGCTGAATTTGAAAAAGGCAATTGGAATGTGAACAAGACCATGGTGCCGTTTTGTAGTATTGGTGGCGACCCACGCATTGGAGCACATCAACCGAAGCATGAAACTGTTGGAGATATTCGTGGTATGCCCTTAATCCCGGAGCATGTGCAAGATCTTTTCTTGTAGCGCCTGAAATGGCAAGTTTGGCAAGTGAAGCACAGGACATTCCTGTTGTTAATACGTCAATAAATCTAAAGCATCACGAGTTAAACCTATAGCAACTTTACAAACAATCAATGATAGTATACTGAAGCTCATAACTATTTGAAGGATAGTAAATCAGTTTGAAGTTAACATAGGATGGCTACTCAACCTTGATACAATGACGGTAATGGCTGAGGGCATCAAGGTCTGTGTCCTTAGAAGAAATTAAGTAGGACAAAAACTGTACGTACAGTTCCTCGAAGAAAGAGTCCATCAGACTTTCTCTTGTTGCAATCTTTAAGGACTTCGATACATCATATCGGTCAAAAACATGAATTTCATGGTACGTTACATACTTTCGATAAATAAAGGAAGTGGAAAGTTGAACATGAGGTTCTTTATGGAAGAACTTCAATTCTGCCATTGTAACGTTAAAAGGTTTTTTTTATATAGGTCTTTACTAACAGCTGCACTTATTTCTTGTGGCTTTTCTTCAAGAATTATCGAAAATGTGTTTTTGTCTGAGCAATTCTGTATCGAGCCACCTATGGCAAAAAGCGATCTTGGGATCAAAGAAAATTCGTAGGAGCCAAATCATATTTTTGGATATATTCATAGACGAGATCGTGCCACAACCAGCATTCAAACCAGTAATGTGTTACTTTCTTTTAATTCCACCATCGAATCTTTTAATTTCACTTTAACTTTCTTGTCTAAATCTTTTCACATTTCAAGTTTATTTGAAATAATATTAGACATTTTGTCCCATATATTCGCCGAAGTCTTATGTACTCTTTCGTTAGAGGAACTGTAGAGGAGTTTGTTAGAGGTGAGTATTTTAACTACGACTGTGTGGATCCTTTCAAAGACTTTGTAACTCTAAATAAGAGTTTAATAGGCATGACAGAAAACTACATAAAAACAGTTATGTTTAAACTTTAGATAATAAAGAAAGTTGGACAGGTAGCAGCTTAGGGCTGGTCACGTAGGACGCTGGGTTAGAAGTAAGGCTTCCACAAAACGTTCATGACGTCGCCTTCCAACTGGTTTATTTACTTCCGGATTCCTGGCCTGGAACTTTCTCGGAGTTTCTTCTTCAGGAAACCGGTACTGCCCATGCGTGACATTTCACTTCTTGTTGACTCAGGAACTGGGGATTGATGTACAAGGTCAATAGCTCCTGAAGTCACAAAACATGACTAATTTACACAAATCATAGCGCTCTTCATTTCTGAACAAGCTGACAATTTCCTCCTCTGACTGAAGGTGGTTTACCTGGAAACAAAAACATTTAATTTATTAGTTAACAAGTTTTGTCTTGGTCCAGGCTGCGATTTTGTTAATAAATCGGCAACATTTGATTTTGTGGGGATGTAAAGTATTTCCACACTTTTGTCTTCTATTCGTTCACGCACATGGTAATAAATAATGTCTATGTATTTTGTGCGTGATTTTTCTACATAGCTCACTGCGTGGGCGTGAGCACTTTGTGAGTCCGTGCAAAGTGGTGTAGGCTTGACACCATCGGCTGGTATGATGCCTGTTTCAATTAATAGTTCTCTAGTCCAGAGGCACTCTTGTACGCCTTGGGAAATCGCCTAATACTCAGTTTCCATGGTGCTCAGGGAAACTGTTCTTTGTAGGTTTGATCTCCAAAGGAAAGGTACATCACCATAAGTTGCCACTACTCCTGTTGTGGACCTGCAAGTTTCCAAACGCTTGCATGACTCGCATTAGTGTAGATTTGGAGTCCGGTGTGATCTGGTCGTAAGACTAAGCTCCGCTCCTTGGTTCCCTGCAAGTATCGAAGGATTCTCTTTGCGGCTTGCCAATCCTCCCTTGTAGGTGTGGATGCACGTTGTGCTAAGCAGTTCACGGCGAAGGAAATATCGGGGCGTGTGCCATTTGAAATGTAAGAGAGTGCACCATCAAGTTCTCGTAGTGGAATCTTGTTTGGACATTCAGTTAATTCTCGTGTCTCTTGTCCTCTTGGTACTGAGGGAGTCGTCACTGGAGTGCAATCCTGCATCCCGAAACGTGACAGAACTTTTTTGATGTACTGCGTCTGGTTAATGGTGATAGCACCATCTTGAGTCTTTGAAAATTGGATTCCCAACATAAAATTTATTGGGCCAAGAGGGTGAATTTCAAAGCTTTTCGTCAAAACGCTTCTTGGAAACTGTCGCATCTTTGGACTGGGAGTGATGGCGGCGACATCATCCACATATACAATTAACAGACATATTTCTTTGCCTTCTCTGAAGAAATATACACAAGCGTCGGAGCGACACCTCTTCAAGCCATTCTTTTGCATGTCCTAGGTGAAACGTATGTAGCACCTTCGTGCACTTTGTTTTAATCCATAGAGGCTACGGATTATATGACATACTTGGTGCTCATGACCTTGAACAACGAACCCTACAGGTTGGTCCATGTAGATTTGCTCTCCGTCTCCTAGGAAACCGTTCAAGTAGGCAGTTTTTATGTCGTACTGATCTGCATAGTAACCTTTCTGGATGGCTACTGAAACTAAAAGTCTGATGGTGGAAAGTCCGGCAACAGGTGCGTACATTAGTTGAAATTCAGCTCTATATTTTTGTGGAAATCCTTTTGCCACTAGGCGTGCTTTGTAGCGCTCTATTTCGCCTTTGGCATTCTTCTTTATTTTTAACACCCGCTTGCTTCCTATAGTGTGGGCGCCCTCTGGTAGATCCACTAGCTCCCAAGTTCCGTTTGCTATGAGAGATCCGTACTCGTCATTCATGGCTATTCTCCATTGGTTTGCTTCCGGACTATTCATGGCTTCAGTTACAGTCCTCGGTTCTTGAGGAGTCACATTCAATGCAAAAACGTAGTCATCTTCCGTTTTCTTGAAATCATTAGAGGCTTCGGCAAAAACGGCATTGTGAGCTGTGTCCCCCTCTGACGAAGTCTTCTGGTGGATTTCTCGGACTACAATCCCTTCTCTTAGGGCGCGACTTCTGGTTAGTCGAACTTCTGGTGTCTGAACCATTGGCTGCGGCACTTGCGGTCGAGGCGAAACTAGGGTAGGTTGAAGTTGTAGTGGTTCGACTTTGTCTTCAACTTCCGTTGGATTAAATGACAAGTCAATAATTAGCGAATCTAGGTCTTTACCATTTTGGACTTCATTGTTGTCGGCCAGTCTGGATGAGCCTAGTACGTGCTTTTGGAAGGTTATACTTCTGCTAACTATTATCTTCTTATTGTAAATGTCATATAGTCTGTACGCTCTCGATTGTTGATCATAGCCCATCATTATTCATGAATTCCTCTAGCATCTAGCTTTGAATGTTTCAATGGTGGTTTGAGCCAAAACAAAAACAACCAATTGCTCTAAAAATTTTTACCGTGTGTTTATATTTCGTGTTTTCCCACATTTGTCTTGGTGTCATAAATTTGTTTCTTACATTAGTCCGTGGACAATACTTAAGCGCTCGGGTGCGCGATCTGCATTAATAGTTTTAAAAGGCTTTGTGTTTATGTTTCCTTGGAGACAGTCACTACATGCATTTGGTCTTGTTTTATTAATGATTTATGGCAAAAACCACGTAGTGCGTTTGCTTGGGCCATTTCATTTACGTTAAAGCTGAAACATCAAACCTCTTGTGCCACACGTAAGTGCTTTTATTGAAGACACCTTGCTTTGCCTGGTTTGCTTGTCGGCATTTTGCGTGCAGGGAAATGCGGGCACTTGACCTACGTCAGAGTTAGGCTTTAAGTTAGTTTGATACGCTGGCTGGTTAACACTGGCTTGAACCAAAGTTTTTCTACTCTTTTCACTCGACTCTAGTTGTATTTGCGACAAGTTTCCACTCTTTAAACTTGGTACTAAACTGTGTGACTGAGTTATTTTTGGGTCATTAATTATAAATAATGCGGCAATATAACTTGCTGATGCAATCAGACGGTTTGTCTTTTTTTGATTTATTTCACAGCGATCTTGATCAAAAACTATACAGACGCCGGCTTTCATTGCTTGTCCTACAGAAAATAAATTCACTTCGAATTCGGGTAAAAATAAAGTTCTCTGCTTGGAAAGTACTACACCATTAGTGTCTATTTTTGCAACACCTTCTAAATTTGTCGAGACTGGGTCAGCCTTCGTTGCACATTTTACACTTTTAGTTTCAATGTTATACGTGCTTGCAAACCAATTTTTATTGCAGGCGATTTGCCATGCTGAACCGGAATCGACCACTAGTGCATTTTTTTAAAATTCCATCCTGTTTTTGCTGCACAGGGGGGGGGGGGCGGATTGAGGCTTAATGGTGCGCCGACAACTTGGTCATTAGCGTCAACCTCAGTCACAGTGCAGTGGTCCGGGTTGCCACTGCACCACACGTTACAGAGATGTTATTCAAACCCATAATCTAAATCTTGTTATACATCTGTACCTCCTGCAAAAATTGAAAAACACCGGACAGGAGGACAGACTTATTGCCCAACTGACGCGCAATGTCATGCGGAAGATGGAAACGACGACGAACACCATCAAGATGGCGACAATCAACAAGTAAGAACCGGACCGTAAGTGGCCGTCGACACCAATAACATTCAGGAGGTTCAACTCCCCGCAAAACGAAACAGTGAGTAAGTCGGGTGTGACCAAAGTGCAAACGGGCCAACACAACCTCCTCACGGCGACTGCGGTGACACGCCGAGTGCCACTCCTCGACAGTGCCTTTAATGGCCCGTAATTTATTACCGTCCTGTCTGTCCCACAAGGTTTGCCAAAAAGCGTGTAACCTCAGACGCAGAGTTGGAAAGGCGTCCGAGGGAACAAGGCTGAGATCCCTACCGAGAGGGCCAGAAAGGGCCCCTTTCGCAGCAGAATCAGCTTGCTCATTCCCTGCTATCCCAACATGGCCCAGGGTCCAGCAGAAAAGCACGGTTTTCCGCTGGCCAGGCAAGCGGGAAAGCAAAGCTTGAACACGTTGTGTCAAGGGGTTCCGAGGATTGTAATTCGCCAAGGACTCCAGGGCACTCATGGAATCACTAAAGACAATGAAATGCGTGCCCTGAAGGTCAAGGATCCATTCCACCGCCAAACCAAGAGCCAAAAGCTCTGCAGAAAACACGGAATAGCCTGATGGAAGGCGATGGGCAACCGTTACTCTCTTACACACACAAGCACACGACACGCCAATGTCTGACTTCGACCCATCAGTAAACAGGCACTGATAACCGTCGTACTGAGAACTCAGCCGCCGGAACTCCTGTAAGAACCTTGCTGGTAGAGTGGAACCCTTCGGGAGGGACGCCAGAGCGAAGATGAAACTGCCACTTGGGACAAGCCAAGGGGCAACTGGCATTCTGCCAAGCCTCAAGACGCAGGGCATTTCAAAGGCTATCTCCTGACAGGACTGCTGGAGCCTATCGCGGAAATCACCCTTACCCACCCTGCGTCTTCCGACTCGCAAGTCTGGCCCAAAAACCATGGACCATGCAGGACTGGATTGCACAGCACGCAAACGCACAGCATACTGAATGGCAAGCTGTCGCCGACGAATGGCCAAAGGTGGCTCCGAGGCCTCAGCATACAGGCTGACCACTGGAGAAGTTCGAAATGCCCCAGTCGCCACACGCAGGCCACTGTGATGCACAGTGTCCAACATCTGGACAGTCGAGTCACTAGCCGAACCATAAACCATACACGCATAATCAAGTTTGCTGCAGACAAGGGCTCGGTAGAGGCGCAACATGGCAGTGCGATCGGCACCCCATGAAGTGCCCGACAGAACCCGCAAGATGTTAAGCGCCCGCAAAGCCTTGTCTTTAAGCTGACGCAAGTGTGTAAGCCAAGATAACCTGGAATCGACCACCAGACCTAGGAAACGTGCCTGTGGGACAACAGGAATTTGTGCCTGTCCCAAGTACAGGCAAGGATCTGGGTGCAGTGTTCGTTGGTGGCAAAAGTGGACGCACACAGTCTTGTCCAGAGAAAACCAGAAACCATTACTGACCGCCCAGGTCTGGACTTTGTTAATCACCAGCTGGAGCTGCCGCTCGCAGGTCTGCATGCGAGCTGCCGGAAAGCGCAGGCCGAAGTCATCGACAAACAAAGACTGGGGAACAGCAGCTTGCTGAGCAATGGGGTTGATCCCTATAGCAAACAAGATGACGCTAAGAACACCTCCTTGAGGCACACCATTCTCCAAGACAAACGGGCGGGAAAGAGTCGCCCCGACACGAACGCGAAAAGAACGGCCTGAGAGGCAAGCGGAAAGCAACAGTGGCATCTGATAAGGAGAAGGCTTATGATACGACCTGGCGTTATGGGATTCTCCGTAGTCTCTATGACTGTGGCATCTGCCCCCTCAAGCCACAGTCATAGAGACTACGGAGAATCCCATAACGCCAGGTCGTATCATAAGCCTTCTCCAAGTCAGAGAAAACCTGAACCAGATGATGACGCAGGCGAAAAGCCTCCCTCACATCTGATTCAAGGGCAACTAGATGATCGATAGTTAACCGAAACCGTCGAAAGCCACACTGGGACGCAGATAAGAATCTCCGTGATTCCAACACCCACACCAACCGCTCACTGACCATCCGTTCCATAGTTTACAGACACAGCTAGTCAGAGCGATTGGGCGATAACTGGAAGGAGAAGTAGGGTCTTTGCCCGGTTTTACAATCGGGATGACCACTGCTGTCCTCCACGATGCTGGAATAGAGCCCTCTGCCCACACACGGTTGAACATCCCCAGCAAGAACTGCTGGGAGGCAAGAGGCAGATGTTTCAACAGTTGATAGTGAACATCATCAGGCCCCGGGGCGGAGTCATGCGACTTGGACAAAGCTGAAACAAATTCCTGCCAGGTAAACGGTAAACTGTACTCCTCCAGCCTATCGGAGCGAAAGTCAAGAGAGTGAGCCGCTTCCCTATGCTTAATCCCGAGGAAACCAGGATCATAATGGTCATCACTCGATACCCGCGCAAATGCAGACGCTAGACAATCGGCGATATCCGGCACAGAAGAGATCACGGCATTCGCTACCTTTAACTGCGACACCGGGGAAGGCATGTTCTTCCCAGAGATCTGGCGCACCTTCCTCCACACTTGGTGAGAAGGCATGAAGCGCGTGTTTGACGAAATATAAGCCAACCACGAAGCACGCCTAGCCTCACGGATAACATAACGGGCACGGGCACAGCAGCGTTTAAAGGCCACAAAGTTTTCAGTAGTGGGGCTCACCGTAAATGCACGCAATGCACGCCTGCGGGCCTGAATGGCCAGTCCGCAAGCTGGTGTCCACCACGGAACAGGAACTCGTCTCAGCTGCGTGGACGTACGCGGGATAGCAGCATGAGCAGCAGCAAGGACCACATCAGTGAAATGAGTGGAAAGTTCATCCACATTAGAAAAGTCCTCAACCGCACGCTGAAATTCGGCAGCCCCAGCAAAGGCTGACCACTCAGCTCGCTTAAGTGCCCACCGAGCTGGCTTGGAGGCCACAGAACCCCCTTGTTTTGTGGACAACACAATGGGGAGGTGATCGCTCCCATGCAGATCGGCAGTGACAGCCCAAGTGAAATGAACTGGGATGGCTAGCGAACAGAAGGGTAAGACCACCGCTGACCAATTGCCTGTGGCCAGATTACAGCGAGTCATGGCGCCATCGTTCAGGATACAGACGGACCCCTCTGCATCCACTCCTCAAGGATCCTCCCTTTGTTGTCAGTATGAGGTCCCCCCCCCACTGGACGTGGTGGCTGTTAAAGTCGCCCAGCAACAGGAAAGGGGCAGGAAGCTGGCGGACCAGATCCTCCAGGTCACCAACCCCAAAGACCTCATCTGGTGGCAAATAAAGCGAACAGACAGTAATATTGAAGTAGAAAGAAACTCGAACTACCACCGCCTGAAGCCTAGTGTGCAGAGGCACACTGGCATGTGGCTGAGAGTGTTGAACCAGCACTGCAACACCACCATGTGCACGTGGCACAGGGTCAGCATCCAGACGGTAGACAGAATAACCTCGAACAACCGGATTATCTGACGCCTTAAACCAGGTTTCCTGTAGACAGCAGCACAGAGGTCGCCAATGCAACAAAAGGAGCCGCAGCTCTTCGGCATGGGTCCGATAACTTTGGCAGTTCCACTGAACGATGGCACGTGCAGGCATTAGGGCGGGCTGAAGACTGAATCATTCTCCTCAACTCCTCCTCTGGACGATCCGAAAACATCCGAATCCTCACCCGAATCAAAAGATGGAGTGAGGTTCAGAACGAAGTTGTCCTCGGAAGGAGGAAAAAGTTCCGGAGAATTGGAACAGGAAATCTCTCCCTGTTCCATGGGCAAAGTAGTATCAAGATGCTGAGGGGACACAACGGACCCCTCAGCAAGCTGGCCGTTCAACGACCGTTTCACCTTCTTTCCTGGTAGTGACGTCCTCACGGGTGGTGTTGAGGCTCTACCAGCAGGAGTCTTCTTCTTCAACGTTTTCTGTGGTTCACTCCGGGCAGGCGGAGGTTTAGCTGAAGACTTAACCTGCCTGGGAACAGATGCAGCAGCAGAAACAGCAGCAGGAGCAAAAGCATTTGCAGGCTGGGGAGTTGTAGACGGCAAGGCAGCAACCGGGTCCGAAGGACCCAAAAGACCCTGCAGAGATTGATGTTGCTGGGTCAACAAAGTAATAAGCTTGCCCACCGTCCTCGTCAAAGACCTGAGTTCAGCGCGTAAATCTGCCAAATCAGCAGACTCACTAACTGGGCCAGGCATTGGCGCACTGCACACCTGCGCAAAAGAACGTGTCATTGCCGGTGCCGATAGTTTGGCTTTCTTTCGGGCCTCCGAGTAGGAAAGCCCGCCCTTCACCTTTAGTTCCTACACTCGACGTTCCTCAACATAAACACGACAGTCCCGTGAAGAGGCTTGGTGCTGACCACCACAGTTGACGCACTGCTCCGGGCCAGCACAGTCAGCGCCTTCATGGGCTGCCTGAGCACAGGAAACACAGGTAGGCCTACCTTTACACTAGCCGCTGGTATGGCCGAAGCGTTGACAGCGGAAACACCGCATCGTATTCGGGACGTAACTCCTGACCTTCAAGCGCAGGTAACCGGCAGTAATGTGCTGCGGTGCAACTGGCGTATCAAAGGTCAGGAAAAAGGTGTCAGTTGGCTGGGCACCATTCTCGCTTTTCCGTGTCAAACGCCTCATAGCCGTAACACCCTGTGAATTGAGTTCGCCCAGGATGACATCATCACTGAGACCCCTCAAATCGAAGCATGTCACGACCCCCTTGCTGCTGTTTAAAGTACTATGCGGCTCGACATGCACTGGGCATGACCCCAGTGCTCTAGCTTTCAAAAGCCTCTTCGCCTGACTATCGTCTGCAACCTCCACAAGGTATCCCCTAGCACGGAGCCGAGAGACACTCTTTGGATCAGAACCACAGATCCCTTTCAAAGCTTTGTGTACAGCAAATGGACCGAGTTGCGTAACATCTCGGCCCTCGCCTGTCACCACCAGGAACTTCGGGACTTGGTCCCGACTCTTACTAAGGTCTGGTAACTGGGCACCAGGCCCAACCATCTCAGGTTCCCTCCTCTGGTGCTTGCTAGTGCGGCGAGGAGGGGAAGAATTTTGGAGGGAAGAAATTTTTGCGGGTGAGAGGGGGGAAGAAGTTGCCATTGAAAGCAAAAAAGAAGTCGCGGCGGTGCGCTCCCCATTAAATAAAGCCCCGCGCGGCACTCGGGTGATGCAGGGACGGAAGCCGCATATCCAGGGCCCTGCACCAGGAAGCTAACACCGCCGTCTATCTCCGAGAGGTGGCAGCCTAAGCATGCCGAGAGGCGAGGCCACCTAGGAAGCCGTACACACCACCTCCGTTGATAACCCAAACAGTTCGGGTCAGTGATGCAGATGGATACATCACAAGCCGCCTCCCCACATCGACAGGACCTGAAAGGTCATAGCCGATTGACCTTAGCCGGCTCGCCCAGGCCACCCGTCCTCCAGAATAAGGAGCCAAAGCCCGAAAGCCAGGATCTCCGCCTCCACGTATTGCAGCACACTAGGTTACTAGGTTGCAGCACACGGCCAACATGCTGGGGGATGAGGATGAAAAGCCCAGTGGCAAGAACGGGCAAATTGGAATCAAACCCCAAAGGGGATTCAAACCACCAAACATCCTCTAAGCAGCCACCCCAGGCCCAGTTTGTCCAGATGTCCCTTCACCTCTTTCCGACTAGTGCTTGCGACGGGTGTTAAACCTGCCCGCCATACACACCGTAGGCGCACTCGCAAACCGTAGTGTTGAGGTTGCTAGTGTTCAAGACGGACTAAAAACCCTCCGCCATGCATACCCTTGGCACACTAGCAAACCGTGGTCTTGGGTTCCCTTTTAGTCGCCTCCTACGACACGCAGGGGTACGGTGGGCTTATTCTACCCCCAGCCCTCAGGGGGGTTGCTGCGTAGGCTCTTACGTTAACATACTTTGCATACGTGAAACATGACACACTTTCCTTACTTGCAGAAATTTCTCTTTGAGTATTATTACGATTACCACGCCTCTTGCTTCGTCCTCGGCCATGTCCTCTTCTTTGGTCTCGGGGTGGGGCTGGAGAGCTGCAGGTATTGGACTTGTGATTTTTTCCGCTGCATCTGTAGCACGTGATGTTGGATTGAATCTACTGTCCTCTGGGCTGCTGTCTTTGATTTGCGTAGTAAGTCGTCTCTGAATCAGTTTTATTTTTAGACAATGCAATTTGTTTAGACTCGTGCATTATTAATAAATGTTCCATGTCTTCACATTTAAGCTTTTCATCCTTCTTTAAAGGTGCTAAATAACTTGTTATTAAGTTGTCATAGGAAACTGGTAAGCCTAGTATAATGTTGCATGCTTTCTCTTCATCGTCAATGGTTTTACCGGTTTGGGCTATGCTTTCAAATATAGTCCCTATTTTTCCCAAGTATTCACTTATTGACATATCATTAGTTTTACGCAAGTCGTGCAACTGTCTTCGTAGCAACAAATACGTCAAAATATTGGAGGGTTCGTATCTATCTTTTAGATGCTTCCATATTTTTGATGCGTCAGTTAAATTTCTTGGCACTTGCACCTAGACGTAATCTGCAGCTAGCAATATTAGGCCAGATGCTTTTTCGTTAGCTAGTTCCCACTTTGCTAATTCCCTTTCGTCAACAGGTTTATCTTTTCCTGACATCAACAAATTCCAAACGCCCTGGTGCTTTAGCAACGCTTCTTCCCTGCCTGACCAAGTAGCATAATTTTTCCCATCCAGAAACTGTAAATTTTGGATACTAGACATTTTTAAAGCTGCTTCTGCCATCATTAAACTTCAGCTAGTACACACCTAGGCTACGTGTAAACCTTTTAAATTATTCCTGCGAGATTACTTTCATTCTTCTTAGTTTAAAAAAACTTTAACACGCCATTCTATACTGTTTAGCTGGACTTCGCAACCGCTGACAATATTTTATACTTGCCTTTTAGGTCCTGCTGCCTGTCCTTTGAAGCTGTCGTGTTTTCTACCATTTTGGAACGTCTTTCCCACTCTTGTCGTGGCTCCAGTCTTGACTTAACGGCGAATACCACTGCATACAAGTATTATTTCCGAAGAAATACCGATGAATAGCGCCCGAACATTTTTCGTATTAGGTTTGGGAAGTGAATTAACATTTTTACGTTCTGCCTAAAAATTTACACGCTCCTGTTATCAATTGTTAGAGGTGAGTATTTTAACTACGACTGTGTGGATCCTTTCAAAGGCTTTAAACTTTGTAACTCTAAATATGAGTTTAATAGGCATGAAAGAAAACTACATAATAACAGTTATGTTTAAACTTTACATAATAAAGAAAGTTGGACAGTTAGCAGCTTAGGGCTGCTCACGTAGGAGGCTGGGTTGGAAGTAAGGCTTCCACAAAACGTTAGTGACGTCGCCTTCCAACTGGTTTCTTGTTGCCAAAACATCTTAACCTGATAATTTAGCATTACATTCCTCGAATGTGATGTTCCCCTGGAGGTTTCTTCCGGTGCGTAGGCGCCTGCTTGCATGTCCCTACTGCGCATGTGCGCGGCAGTACTCCCTTATAAAAGCGAGAGCGTGGACGCTTTCGGCATTCATTTTCCTCCAGAGGTGTCTCCATGCCACCTCGCGCCAAAAATGTTCCCCGCTTTCGCACGAAAATTGGATTCCAACCCGATAATGGCCGCCGCATCCGAAGCCCTTGCTTCACCTGCTGCTCCCCCTCATGCTCTTCTTCGTCCACAGACGACTGCTTTCACCCTTGGCAACCGTTGGATCTCCGCCCTCGTCCACGCCGCCGTCAGTCCGATCCCTACCGTTTCTTTCGTCCGGTTCAAGACTCCTTCGCCCGAGTTGCCGCTGGCAACTGCCGAAGTCCGTATGCAAGCTGTCAACCTCAGCCTTCTCCGACGCTTATCACCGTTCCGTATGACTGCACCCGCACCAACGGCATCCCTTCGACTTTTGGCTTTCAGACAGAAAACACGCCCGAGTTGCCGAACGGCTTACCTCACCGACAACTGCCGAAATCCGTACGCAAGCTGTCAACGCCAACCTTCTCCAACACTCATTACCGTTCCGGCAGGCTGCACCCGCACCTACGGCATCCCTTGGCATTTGGACGGAAAATGCTCCCCCTACCGGCCTCCGCCCTTCCGCCGACACGCTTCAACGGAACTCTAGTCATTTCAGCCGCTTCCCACACATTCCTGGATGTGACGTGTTGCAGGAAATCCGTCTGACTCCCGTTTTAGTTTCGATTGTTTCCAACGATTGAATTTGCTACCGAGCTTTAGTTACACGATGTCGCCTCGATCAAGTTTCAAACGACTGGGTCATGACTTAAAGCTTCGTTCGAGTGAAGAGCCAAGACTGTTCCGGTTCTCCACTGTTTTCTGGCAACAGTTTTCTGTCCGTTCTCATGCTCGCCTCATTCGTGGCTAAATCCCACGTTTTGAGTGAAGAACCAAGTTCGAAGCCATCTACACTCCTACCGCTTGTCTCGACTGTGGCTCACCCCAAGCATCAAGTGAATATCAGGTCGACAGTTGCTGCCCATTGCTGCTCGTCTCACTCGTGGCTAAATACCACGTTTGAGTGAAAAATCAAGATGGAAGCCGTCTACACCTCTTGCTGCTTGTCTCGACCGTGGCTGACCCCACGTCTCGAGTGAAAATCAAGTCACCTGTTGTTGTCCACTGCTACTCGTCTCACTCGTGGCTAGAACCCACGTTTTGAGCCAACCAAGACGGAAGCCGTTGCACCCCTTGCTGCTTGTCTCGACCGTGGCTGACTCCACGTCTCGAGTGAAAATCAAGTCACCTGTTGCTGTCTGCTGCTGCTCGTCTCCCTCGTGGCTTGAACCCACGTTTTGAGTGAACCAAGATGGAAGCCGGTTGCACCTCTTGATGCTTGTCTCGACCGTGGCTGGCCCCACGTCTCGAGCGAAAATCAAGACATCAGTTGCTGCCCACTCCATTACTAGACGTCTGACTGACTCTAGCCCTACTCGTCTTTCGTCTGTTTTCCTGCGAACTTCCACCGTAATGCTCCTGGGTTGCCGTCTTCTATCAAGCCTCCTGTTCACATCCCACCCCTGGCTTTCGTCTGCCTTTCTGTTCGTCCTCCTGTGCCCTGCTGCCACCATGGAAGATTCCAGCTCTGCTGTTCCTGTCTTTCAGCCATTCCCCTCTTCGACACGCCTGGATCTTTCCCGGCCCTGGCGCTGCCGTCAGAGAACCCGTCGACGTGGCTCCCATCACCGCACGCTACACTCTTCAGCCCGTCTCCGGTCTGCCCATAGCCGGGACGCTGCGTCGAGTCTGGGTTGTTGCTCGGGCCTCTCGCCTCTCCCGCCACGACGTTGGAGCTCCACGTCTCGCCAGTCCAGCCGTGGAAGCAGTTGTGAACTGGATCATCCATCGACGGCCCCTGCCTCCGGTTCCCTTGCCGTCTTTCGTCCGCCTCACTGATGACGTAGCTAACCGCACGCTCCACTCTTCGGCCCGTCTCCGATCTGCCCATAGCCGGGACGTCGCTGTCGACTCTGGGTTGTTGCTCAGGCCTCTCGCCTCTCCCGCCACGACATTGAAGCTCCACGTCTCACCAGTCCAGCCGTGGAAGCAGTGTGAACTAGATCACTCATCGATGGCCCCTGCCTTCGGTTCCCTTGCCGTAGCTGTCGCGCACTATGTTGAAGATCTCGCAAGCTCCCGTCTTTCGTCCGTCTTGGATTTGGTCTGCCGATTTCACAAAGAAGGCCAACCGAGTCTGAACTTCTTGCCCCATGCACTCAATCGTCTATGCCTTACCCAGATGTTGCCGTTCTGCATCATGTTGAAAGTCGGCCAAGCTGCATCCCTTGCTCCTTACGCTTGTTCGTCTTTCACCCGCCCTGTTCGGATGTCTCCATCCCGCACAATGATGAAGATCTACCGAGCCAGCGTTCCTCGCCCCAAGCAACTCGTCTTTCACCCGCCTTGCCCGGGAATTGCCGTTTTGAACCTTGACGAAGATCTGCCATGCCTGCATTCCTCGCTCTTCGCACTCATTCATCTTTCACCCGCCTTGTTTGGACGTTTCATCCCGCACCGTGATGAAGGTCTACCAGGCCAGCGTTCCTCACTCTAAGCAACTCATCTTTCACACGCCTTCCCTGGGTGTTGACGTTTTCACTATGGAGAAGGTCTGCCGAGCTACTGCTCCTCGCTCTACGCACTCACTTGACTTTCGCCCGCCTCGCTCGGGTGTTGCCGTCTTACACCACGGAGAAGACCCGCCAAGCCATCGTTCCCCGCTCAACAAACTCACTCGTCTTTTGACCGCCTTGCGTCTTTCGCCCGGCTTGCTCGGGTGGGTTGCCGTTTTACACTGTGGAGGTGATCTGCCAAACCATAGTTCTTCACTCCACGCACTCACTCGTCTTTCGCCCGATCGCTCGGGTGTTGCCGTTTTACACTATGGAGAAGATCTGCCAAGCCACCGTACCTCGCTCTACACATTCACTCGTCTTTCACCCAGGTGTTGCTGCCCTCCACCGTGATGAAGGTCAACCAAGCACTCCTCCCCCCGCTCGGCCTGCTCCTTCGTCTTTCGTCCGCCTTGCTGTTGTGCCGTGTCCTTCACCGGGATGGGGAACAAACAGGCCCTGCAGCTCTCACCCCACCTACTCAGCTTTCGTCCGCCTTTCTGCCAGTTGAACCAGGCCAGTTCACCACTACCCGTCTTTCATCCGGCCCTAGCTGGATTGCCTTCTAGTCCGGACAACAGACATCAACTGTGACGCCAAGAAACCCCTGCAACGGATATTGACGTCAGAAATTTCCAACCTCTGCATACCACACAACATCACACTCCTTCCTCTCCACATCCCAGGCAACAGGAATGTGATTGCCGACTCTCTGTCACACCAGAAACCACCGACGGACGAATGGTGCCTCAAAAAGTCCACTTGCGAATCTCTCTTCACATCTCTTCCCGCCCTTTAAGCTCCTTCCACAAGTTCTTCAAAAATCCAGGAAAGTCAGAGCTTGTTCCTGCTCATAGCCCCCCCCCCCCCGGCCATCAGCAGCATGGTACCCGGTCCTTCTAGACCTTCTAGTCGACACTCCAAGGTGTCTGCCTCCTTATCCAGATCTTCTGTCCCAACAGAAAAGAACAAAACTACACCCGAATGTACCAAACCAAACCTACACGGGTGGCTACTATCATCAAACTCCTCAAAAGGCTGGAATTCATCGAGAAGAGGCCGAACGCATCGCCTCAAAGACAACGAGGGATTCCACTAACCGGATGTACAACAGCCACTGGTCTAAATGGATTCGTTGGTGTGTCACAAAACAAGCTAATCCTATCAACCCACATCTTCCCACCCTTCTAAACTTCTTCAGAGACTTGTTCAACATCGACAAACTCAAAGGCGCTACAATCCTGGTCTATCGATCTGCTTTAAACACCGTCTTCAAAGCCGCCAACAACACTAACCTACTTGAAGACTACCGAATCTCAGCCCTTCTACGTTCATACGAAAACGAAAGACCCACTACCAGAAAGTCGATAACAGACTGGCACCTTTCACTCGTCCTTCAGTTCCTAATGGGTGAACCATATGAACCCCTACCGGACACCTTTCTTCATCTCATGACCCGCTAGACGGTGTTTCTCGTCACTCTTGCAGCCAGCCTTCGCTGTTCGGAAATTCAAGCCCTCATAGCAGACCCAGCATACTGCATCTTCGGCCCCAACTTCCGACGAGGAAGAAACCAACTCTTTCTTCCAGTTGATCCCCAATCTGGCGAAACATCAGCAGCCATGGTATGAAGATGGATTAAGAAATCAATCGAGGCATTATACGAAAAAACCCAGAATGCGAGCATGAGAGTGACAGCTCACGAACTAAGAGCTGTCTCCACATCATGGGCCCACCACAATGCCATTCCAATAGAAGAAATTCTAGCAGCAGCGTCATGGATCCAGTGGACGTGGAGTTCACGTAGGAAGGGGCAAGACTGTCAGTGCAAGTAAAGTCCCAAACTAATTGCCAGCCACCGGACCAGAGGATGAGGGTGATCCTGTCGGGGCGCTTGCCGTTGTCACGGTCCAGGCCGACTGGCTCGAGTTGGGCGGGGGTACCGGCAGAAACGAGGGATCTCTTCTGAAGGTCGTTGACCGCAGAGTGACGTGACCACCGACCAGCACTCTTCTTGCAGCTCAGACCATGGATGCCCGACGAGTCAACCAGGGCTCCACAAGGACAAACGTGTGGCTGACAAATACGACAGCCGAGGCGGAGGGCGATGGCGATGCGGAAAGACCCGTCGTCAAGGTGGGTGCTGAGCTGCGGGGAAGGAAGAGCATTGACCCAGGCACCTTGGAAGCCACACTGAAGAAGCGGGCCTTATCCGAAACGGTGGCTGCCTGGACATGGAGGGACAGAACTGTCTTCTCGATGAAAGGCTTCTCCCAGTCGCACTGAGAGCTACGAGCATCCCCAACCACAGGTGGCAGCCCACTAGCCAGCGTCCAGCGGTGAAGGCCGTCAGCCAACGAAAAGTCAGGAACAACCCTACAGGGAGGAGGTAACACATCCTGGACGAGCGAGGAAACGACAAAGGAAGAGGCAAGAAAGGCATGGAGAGAGAGAGGTCCGAAGCGTGACGAAGGCCCAGGCCCCCACGAGCGACAGGGAGGGAGCATTGATACCATGCGGCAGGTGAGAGCTGAGTGTTGGTGACGGACTCAAAGTAGGCTTTTAGGGTTTCGTCGAATCTCGAGAGAGCGGCCGTACAATTCCAGGTGGGAGCACAGCGAAGCAGATAGGTGAGCCTGGGAGTTCTTCAACAGGAAAAAGCCGCAATGCGCAGAGAGAGACTGCAACATGACCGACATGGTGCGGAGAGCCTCGGTTTTAGAGTTCAAACACTCCTCAATAGCAACCTCAGTCAAAGGGGCCCCTAAAAGGATGGCATCAGTGGGATCAAGGATACGAATTGACGGGGCGACCTCTTGGAATTCAGCAATGGCAGGCAAAGGAGCTGCTGGGAGACCCTGAATAGGCAAGAGCTCACACTTGGTGGGGTTCACTTCGAACCCCAAGTCACCCGCGCTCTCGGTGAGGGAAGTAAAATCGCTGAGCATGGACGCGGAGGACCCAGCCAGTGTGGCGTCATCCAAATACCAGACGTTGAGTTCACTAGCCATTGAAGAAGCAAGAGGCTGAACCAGCAGACAAAACAGGGAAGGCCCAAGCGGATCCCCTTGCTGCACGCCGCGCTGTGAAGAGATGAAGGAATCACCAAACGCAAGGGCCGAAAGGTTCCTGTAGCACTGAAAAAGGTATGGGAAGAGGAGAGGCAGTTTGTCCTTCATGGCTGACAAAAGGCGGTCACGGCGCACAGAGTTAAAGGCATTTTTGAAATTTACCTTCAGGAGCACTTTGGGAGTGTCGTGTGGGTGGTTAACATACCGCCGGGCGGCATGGGCCGCAGCTTCAGCACCCCACGGGTCCCAAAACCAAGCTAAACGGGGCGAAGAGGCACTCAAGGAAGCAGAGATGCGGTAGCAGCCGAGCTTGGCAGTCAGACAGCGGAAAGTGTTTCCAACAGCGATGGGGCGAATCCCACCATTCTTCTGATTCAGGGCGACAAGGGAAGCACCGTAGAGAGAGGGGCAGACCGAATCTGGTACCGTACCAGAGAGCATGAGGTTGCAGAGCCGAGTAAGAGACCCCAACAGGCGTTCGCGGGTAACGCCGCGGCCATCTCCGATGAGGTCCTTTAAATGTTGCGGACGAAGACAGTCCAAGCCCCCAGCCGAGCCGCAGTGGAATGAGTTCAAAGCCTGCAGGACATCAGAGTCAGGAACCCTGAGGAAAGGGTCCCCCGGGGGGGGGGGGGCCATCAGGGAAATCGAAGTGGTCTTCTCCAGAAGGATGAAGGTCACGAAGGGCAGACAAAGACTCGGGGTCGTGAGTGACGAAGGAATCCTTGGAACACATGATACGAATGGTCCCCCCTGACGTCACCGTCAGCGATTTTGGATTCAACCAGTCTTTTAAGGGAGTCGGCGGTGGAGCACTTTTTGCGACGGGGGCGTGACCTCGCCTTGACCGATCTCACGGGTGACAAGTCCAGCAGAAAAACGTCGATCTGCTGCTTGATTAATATGGCCAGGGACACGGACCCATCACAGGGGGAAGGAGGAAGGTGGAAACACAAGGCGGGGAAGGAGAGGAGACGCGCCCAAGCCGCCTCCGAGTTGTCGAGAACACAACGGTCGATGACGGCAGAGAGGGCCTCGACGGCGACAATCCGAGCACCTTTCGGAATCCTGTGGATAATGGGATGCGAGTCCTTGAGGTGGGCAAGCCACAACTCGAGCGGCACAGATGGAGCTGTGAGAGGCAGCACAGGAAGGGGAGGATCTTGGGAAGCGGGTGGCGGAGGAACAGGAGGGGCGAAAGAGCTATCCACTGGACGATGTTTGCAGTGATTACGCTGGTGGTTGAGATTGGACTGAGATTGGATTAGTGGCATCAACAGCTTCGAATTCCTAAAAAGCTTTAATCACATATTCTGTCTTTAAAGTATTGGACACTTCTTTGTAAATAAGTGGAATGTATTTCATATCTCTTTCCGCACTTATTCAAACAAATAGCTTTATCTTCAACGCATGCTTTGATAGATGGATACTTTTTTGAAAATGCATGAAACAGAACATGTAGAGAGAACCTCTAATACGGTTAGATGATCTTGGATAGCTCTTCTGACGTGGTTTCCTTGCAATATTTTTTTGTACTTTCTGGCGACTATATAATTCTACCTCTACCAAACTGTTGTCAACACCACTATTTTCAATACAGGATCCTATTGCTTGAAGAAGTGCCATTAAGATGTATAGCTCTTCTGGTCGTGATAGAACATCTTGCAAATCGCATCTATGCATCTACAATTGCTTTACGGGTATATATAAACCAATGACTGTTTTGCCATTACCTACAACATGGTACGTGATTCCTTGTGAATGCTTAAAAGTCGTTAGTAAAGTGGGTCAAATGAGGTCAAAGGTCAATTTATAATGATCCACAGGTCAAAAGCTTTCATTTGATACTATACAAGATAGCATAGTAAATATTCACTAGTTTTGTTAAATTTGGGACAAAAACTTCAAATTTTGACCTTTTATTTACCTGTATTAAGGTCAAATGGGGTCAAAGGTCAAATATTATAATTAATTAATGGTCTGCGGACCGACACCATTCGTTTGATACCAAACATGACAAGATACCATAAACATTTATTAAGTTAGTCAAATTCATGGAAAATTTTAAATTTTTTTACCTTTTTGATCTTTATTTGGGTCAAATGAGGTCGAAGGTCAAATGTACTTTATTAATAATCTGTGGATCAACACCTTTCATTTGATACCAAACATGATTGGGGTTCACTCATTTTGCTACATAGTCCTATTTTAAGGAGGGGTGCATAAACCCCCCCCCCTCTGCTAAAAATGCGGGATTGACACCAACGATTTTTTTAAAGCCTGTGACCATACTAACACTTTGCCATAGGTGGCATGTTTCTCCCACGAAAATTGAACGGGATGCCACTCGGCCCCGGACTAAAAATGTCACGTTGGCCACCGTGGTTCAATTTCAATTTAGTTTAATGCCAGGCCTTTACCCGCAGTCATGCGCCTGGATACATACCATCTTAACCCATAAAACGGTAGTTGCCACCTTTTCGCCAGCGCTCAGCAAACAATGCGTTAACAATGCTAAAAACTACAATACCTTTTCCCTCAGAAAGATCAAGAAAAAGAATTTATCGAAGGCAACAATGCTGAAGCAATGGTCTAACAATAATGCTGCAAACAACGTCTTTACAAACATGCACATGTACCGAAACCGTGGACAAAACCAGTAAATTCAAGATGCAGCCTCACTAATGAAGAAACGCAATTGTGGACCCGTGAACCAGAACAAACCAAGTTGTTGATACGCCATATAAATGTAGGTTATGCAAAAATGTCTTCTCCATGTCGCATTGCACTTGATTTCACTAGTAACGTAATCGGGCTTGAGTGAAAAGGAAAAAAAAACGTATAATAACGTAATCAGGCTTGAGTGAAAAGGGGAAAAAATATGTATAGTAACGTAATCGGGCTTGAGTGCAAAGGGAAAAAAAATATGTATAGTAACGTAATCAGACTTGAGTGAAAAGGAAAAAATATGTATGTCGGAGGAAGCTATGACTGCTATGATTGCAATCGATGAAATAACACAAGGCACAAGAAAATGCAAGATTTCATTACAAAAATGAAAGAAGTAGGGAGGAGCGATGGGGGGAGGAGGAGGAGGAATATGGGTGGAGGGGAAAATACGTGGAGGGAGAGGCTAACTACAGATTCAAACCTACTACAGGGCTTTAAAAGATACGAAAATACGCAGTCAGATTCAGTGCCAAAAACAAAAAGACAAGGCCACATAACCTGAAAGACGCCGTCTGCTCCTGAGTTATGGAAATGAATGAAGGATGGTGAAATGAACAACAGGATACATGGATGGAGTGAGTGAAACCGCCTTAGGAAAATTACCCATCTTCAAGAACCTGCATTGTTTAAATTACACATTTCACTATTACGGGGCAGGTGTACTCCTTGATTCGCCCTTCTTCATGACGGGCCTTACAACTAGTACAACAATAAATCTTAACTTAATGACAGGCCGCAAGCCCAGCCCTAAACAAGTCACTGCCAATAATGCTTACATTGTTTATTGCTGCGTATCTTTGCCAGATTAAAAAAAATCCAATACTATAAGGGAAAGTGTCCAATCAGAAAAACGGAGCGTGAGGACAAACTTTGAAGCCCGCCCACTAGATGACACTATTCTCGAAACGAAACTAGGAGAAAAACGAAAACGAAAGTAGGTTGCATTTCTGGAAAACGAAACTAAAGTATGCGCGGCCTATCTTGAGTTCGCTGCAGAACGAAGGCAGATAATCGATTGTACATTTTTGGTAGCAGAGTGCCTTGTTGATATCCAAAATGGTTACAAAAACAATGGCGCCCGTCGATTAAAGCCGCTCCCTCCAGGAAGACGTAGCCGCTCATAAAATACTTCCAGGACTCAAGATACGCCACGCACAGAATAGCACGATAACGAAAATCTGGTATCTTTTTTTTTTTAAAGAAAAAGATTGGAAGTAAAATCGATTGGGGGTTGGGGAAGAGGGGCAGAGGGATAATACCCGTGTGTTGGATAGTGCGTGTTTCACCTGCTCTTCACATTCTAATCCAATAAGAACTAAACGAGGGTAGAGGATTTTTTTTTGTGATATGAGGACGGACAGAACAAGTAGCACGAGGCACTTTTGTATTTTCTACCTCGCCCTCCATGTGGACTACCTTCCCACCTCATGGAAATTAGGGTATTTCGGTCCCTAGTAATTGACCAGAAGTGACGTCAAGATTTACCACATTGAACGGAGGTCACGTGATGTCGTGACTTCAAGGTTTACTCTACTGACCGAAAGTAACGTCAATGTTTACTCTATTGACATCGCATTAATCAACTTTGATAGTACTCTTGAATTTCATCCTCTTTTACTAGAACTTAGCGAAGTTTCTGCTAAGTTTTACGTATTTGCACTGTGTAGTTGGGTTTGGTTGTGAAATATTGAAACAGGATTCTCGAGTTTAGCGAGTGTTTTCCTAAGTAGTGCACATTTTTCATTAACTTCGTATTTTCGCTAAGACTCGTAGGCACCACTTGAATTTTCAGTCCAGGTTTACTCGAGTTTAGTGCTAAGTGTCACGTGTTTTTCATTCTCCTTAGTGATATGTCTCAAGTAGTGTGCCTATTATACTGCTGTTAAATTTGTGCTAAGGTTTATTGATTTTGAACCGGTTTTTCTATATATATAACGTTAAATACGGATTCCAGTTCAACCATTTTTACTGGAGTGAGTGCGGAGCTAAGCTGTAACTTAAAGACGCCTATTTATATACCTTTATCCTAGGAAGGAGTGTGAATTGGCTTTAATATCCTTCAACACCTATTACAACATATTCAATGCCCATGGAAATATAACGAAATGTTGTGTACAGTGAATGGATTAAAGTGGAAGTCATTCCTGGCACTTACAAAATTTGGCAGGAAGCAATTTTCTGCTACGAGAATCCAATAACCCGTGTGGTAGGAAGCAATTTTCTGCCTTTCTTCCCCTCCCTACCCCCTCCTAATCCACAGATTTTTTTTTCAAGTTTAAACAGAATCCAATAATCTCGGGTAGCAGAAGGAATTTTCTACCAACATCACTTACAGACTTTTTTTTGTCACGTTTAAACATAATCCAATGATCCGGGTGGTAGCAAGTAATTATCTAATTTTATCCCCTTCCCCCTCACCAAAAAAACAAAAAAAAAACAAATTTTTTCTCAAGTTTTCTCGTGATCTGGATTTAATCTAGCATTAACACAATACAATGTCTTTGATCTCATTTATTCCCAAATTTAGAATATTGTATGGTCACTTCTCCAAAATTCAACATAATTCGCAGCTAAAACTAATTCCTAACCATACAAACTTTCGGTGACATGAACAGATCAATATCGTGAACAAGATTAGGCCTACGCGATCGATCATTGACATGAGTGAGCTGGATTCAATCTAGCAAAAATGCAATGCCTTTATTAACAAATTTAGTTTAATACATTTATTAGATCGCGTTCCATCCATATCGAACATGATTCAAAGTTAAAATTAATTTCTAACCATCACCAACCTTCAAAACAGACACGTGACTCACGACCAGCAAACGCCAAGCAGAGTAACGTCATAATGGACGCGGTGGACTGGATGAGTTGGATGCTGCACGAATGGCAACGTGAGCGTGGTTCCTCGCGTCCACAGGTTCCACGTGCCCAGACTTACGAGTCCATTTCCAGGAAACACAGAAAAGGATGGGAAACATGCGTGAACACACGTGCTTCCGTTTGTGCGTCACGTCTGTTTTGACGGTTGGTGATGGTTAGAAATTAGGTTTAACTTTGAATTATGTAAGATATTGAAAGGTGAACGATCTAATAAACTAAATTTGTGAATAAGTGAGAATAAAGGCATTGTGTTTTCGCGAGACTGAATCCAGATCACGCACGTTGATGATCAATCGCCAGGCCTAATATTGCCAACTATTTCCGTGATTACAAAAGGTCCCATGAATCGTGGGGTTCAAAGTTGATTTTGTTACTTGTATGAAGCTTTTAGCTAATTTTCCCACAGGAAAACCAATATTTATGCGGATGAAATTATCATTTTGTTAAGATTAAATGTAAAAAATGACTGTTACAACTAGCTTGTGTGTGCAAATAGTGAGCTATATCGCGTGTGCACACAAATGGGCATAGGTTTCGTGTCAGTATGGAATCAGGTTCTTGGAAGAAATGGCACTTTTGCTCATGATGGAATTCACTTAACAAAGTATGGAAAGGTGATTCTTTCGGACGAAATTTCCATGGCAATTGCTAACCCACTTTATCAGGGAAATTGGGATCCTTAATGGGCACACCTTCAAATAAAAAGTTTTTAAATCAACGTCTTGGAAAACAGCTCACACTACGAACAAGTAACTTGCAGTGTGTTCTGATAAATGCGAGAAGTATCTATGCAAATCTTCAAGCTTTCAATATTTTGCTGGCTACGAGTGTTTACGACATAGTTTTTGTAACGGAAACATGGCTTACATCGGCTCATAGCGGTAATTTGGTTATTAGTGGCGCGCCATAGACAGTTATTAGAAGAGACAGGGGAAGTCGAGCTGGAGGCTTGATGATTATTTTGA
Source organism: Lithobius niger (assembly GCA_023313725.1). NCBI lineage: Eukaryota > Metazoa > Arthropoda > Chilopoda > Lithobiomorpha > Lithobiidae > Lithobius > Lithobius niger. Next base: position 137,335 of record JAHWFP010250266.1, read on the forward strand.
AAAATTATCTCCCATTTGAAGTAGTTGGTCGTGGTTTAAATAGTGAAACGTTTTGCATTGATATTGCAAATACTAGTTTACGGTTTTTATTGGGATATTTGCCTGATAAATACGATTATGATGAAATTCGAGCTATGTGTTTAGATTTTAGACAATTTCATAACGCAAAAAAACACTGGAGTTAGTTGTGTTTGGAGATTTTAATATGTCATTTGTTGATTGGAGTGTTCCCTCGGCCTCCAACAGGAATGGTTAAATACTTTTTGGATAGCGTGTCAGAGCTGGGGTTGACTCAACTGGTGGCGGAGCCGACCAGAGGTAAAAATATTTTGACTTGATCCTTGTCGAAAACAAATGCACCATTTTCGATATGGAAGTTTTGGATCACATGGATGGTAGTGACCACAACATGGTGGGATTTAAACTTTCTTGTACAAATTTAAAAGCAGCTGGAAATGTCCACAAGGGGGTATATCCGTTAATTTTGACATCCTAAAAACAGAACTATGACGGGTCCCCTGGGCTCAAAAATTATTGGGTTACACAGATGTAAACCAGATGTACCGGTACGAAACTTTTGTAAAATTAATTCAAGAGTGTATCACTAACTGTAGGCCTCAGGTAACAAATGTAAACAAGTCAATAGTAAAATCTAAAATTGACGTCCCATTGCATCTAAGAAAATTAAATCGGGGAAAACAAAAACTTTGGAAAACTTTTCGATCTGACAGAAGTGTTCAAAACTTGGTAAATTACAATAGTTGTAAAAATAAGTATTCAAAATTATCCCGTGAATTCGAAATCAAGAGTGAACAAGATTTAATTAAAAAAGAAAATCTCAGCTCCCTTTATAAATTCGTCAAAACAAAATCAGGGATTAGTCGGGCTATTCCACCCCTAAAGGTAATGGATGCGGGAAAAAAGGCAAATGCTCTGAGTGAAGAATTCGCCAAAAACTTTATATCGGACGATAATAACTGTCCACATTTATTAAAATATGTTGGCCTGCCGGACTGTGAAATAGAAAAAATCACTGCTGATAAAATTCTCAAGCATCTTATATCAATGGAAGTCGAGTTACGCAGCAGCAAAAATTGCGCAGCAGCAAAAATTGATCATGGTCAGCCATGGTTAAACACGGGTAGTTTATGGGTAAACATGGTTAAACCATGGGTGGTTCCAATTTACACTTGGTTAAACCTCGTTCAAAACCATGGTCACTAGTTACCATGGTAACAGGACACTTTCACCATGTTTCAATCTTTGGATAACAATGGTTGGTCCCAATTTACCATTGGTTTAACAATGGCAAACCATGATCATAAACAGTGGTTTAACCTTGGAACATTTTTGCCCGGACGGTTTTTCTGCGTTTTTTTTCATCAAGGAAATTAAATATGAAATTTGTGTTCCTTTATCGTGGATTGCGGAACTTTCGTTACAAACTGGCAAACTGCCTAACTTATGGAAAACTGGTAGAATTTCCCCAATTTTTAAAAAAGGTGAATCCTCAAACCCTTCAAATTATTGCCCAATCGTCCTAACCTGCATATTTTGCAAGGTGGTCGAGATGGCTGTTAAAGAAGCCATATTAAGACACATTGAGGAAAACGAGCTTTTAGCAAATGACCAATTCGGTTTCGTTGCCGGCAGGTCGGCCTGCACCCAACTTTTGTATGTCTTGGAAGACTGAATTTCAGCAAATGATAATGGTATCCCTGTCGACATAATTTATCTAGATTACGCAAAAGCTTTTGAATCGGTAGGCCATAATAAACTCTTGGCTAAACTTGAAAATTTTGGTTTTAGAGGGAAACTTCTCGATTGGCTGACCGATTATTTTAACAAATTGAACCCAGTGGGTCGAACTTGATGGAATAAAATCAGTAAAAACATCCGTCCCTAGTGGAGTTCCACAGGGGTCGGTTTTAGGGCCACTACTTTTCATTTTGTTTCTTAATGACCTAAAATCATTAAACGAAAATATTGTATTAAAAAGATTTTGTGATGATGTGAAGCAGTATGGTATGGTGGTGGATTGTGACAGTTATTCTGAGCTGCAGGTTGAGTTGCATAGACTTCAGTCTTGGTCCCTAGCTTGGCAGCTACCCCTGGCACCACAAAAATGTCAAATTCTTCACATGGGGACAAATAATTTTCACTTTGATTACCACCTGTCTGATGCAAATTCACTTCCAGAGATTGAAGCTGTAAAGGATTTGGGAGTGTGGATCGCAAATGATCTGTCTTTCAGCACTCATTACAATAAAATTGTAAAGGTAACACGACAACGTGCTGCTATTATACGAAAGTTCTTCCGTTCAGGGGATCCTAAGACCTTGGCTTGGGCTTTTAAAGTTTATGTGAGACCTATACTCGAATATGCAAACCCGGTTTGGTCACCCTATTTACTTAAAGACATTGACCTTGTTGAGTCGGTCCAACGCAGGTACACCAAGACTTTAAGAGGTTTATCCAATTTACCATATATCGATCGACTAAATGCCGTGGGGTTGGATTCTCTTGAATTAAGAAGACTTGACTCTGACTTATTTACTTTTACGTGGTAACTTGGGTGTGGATTCAAGTCATTTTTTTGAGCTTCGTTCTGGTGATAGGACGAAGGGACACTCCTGGAAACTGGTGGCAGCTCGTTTCAGGACAAATACTAGGAAATATTTCTTTAGCAATAGAGTTGTAACTTGTTGGAACAAATTACCTGCAATGGTAGTTGATGCTCAAACCTTGTCCTGTTTTAAAAGTCGTTTAAAAAAAGTTCGTCTAAAAAATTATCTTACTAGAGATTTTAGTTAAAATGGAATTCTTCAATTTTTTTTTTTGAAATTGCATATGATGAAGCATAATTTTGTGAATAATTTTTAATGCTTTGGATTAGTATTAGTGGCACTTCCTCTTTGTTCCATTTTGCTGTATGCACAAACCTAAAGTTCTTTTTATTCTTTATTCTTAAATATTTTACCAGGCTAGATATTAGCGGACACCAGTTGACCTTTGCAATCATTGCAGGAAATTTTATTATTGTTGTTATTATTGTTTTTATTATATTTTTTTATGATTGACAATTGGTTTTGGCCAAGCTTTAAATTACGATGCATTATTTTAATATTTTTTAAAGAAACATTGACATCATAGCTGGCTCTTGGGGCGCCCCCCCCCACCCCACCACTGGTCCCTCACGTTTGGCGATGCCATCGAGGACCATTGGGTCCCTGGTAGGTCTAACCTTGGTGGTAAGGCATTCGTGGCCCCAACCCAATACCATCAACCCGTCCTCCTTCCTCTGCAGTCGAACTGTCGTCTTCGTTTTAAACTTTTAAACTGTTTTTTTTGGTTGTTGTTGTAATCTATACTTTTTTTTTAGTTTTAACTTCGGATGGCAGTCAGTGACCTCCAGGTCCTTGTCATTTCGGTTGCGTCTGCAACAAACCTGTATTATTATTATTATATTATTATTATTTTAGGTAATTTTGCCACAGAAAAATCGCTGATTTTTAAAGGGTGGGCGTCAACAACAGTATATCACGATTTTTGACCTTCGAGCAATTTAGGGGGCTGGGCGATTAATACTGGGCGATTAATACGCAATTTATGGTATCAATAATCTGAGTCATGGAGTTTCGTTTTAGGGAGAGAAGAGTTTAAGCTCGGTGTTGGGATTCCTACACGGTAAAAATACTAAAATCACAGCAAGGGCAAAAATCTGTCGATATCATGGGGAGTAACACGATATTTGTTCACACTAATAAAATTGCCTTGTCCTACGTCAATGCCAACAGTCAACCGTGAATATACCCTTTCTATCCGGGTGTACCTCTAGGTTATAAGATGTTATACCACGGCTGTGATGTCACGCTAACTGAACGCCATGGTACATTTCCGTAGGTTAAATCCCGTTGACCGTTACCGGAAGTGAGTGTCATCGCAAACAGTGTGGGTCATCAAGCTACCCCACATTTTTGCCGATAACCAACACTTTTTCCTATATCCCGCACTTTTGACACTTCCGGATTACACGACTGGGAACGCACACACCATAAACCAAATACAGCATTCAAAAAAGTAATGCAATAAAAACGTACAAAAGGAGTTACTTAACTTGCCTGAATTTTCTGAATGAAATCCTATCCATGCTAACTCTCACATGTCAGGCTCATATCTTAGCTTATTCACGCCGCGTACCTCCCCCCCCCCTCCCTCCACAAAGTAAAATGAAATGACCTACATTCATACTGATACCCTATTACCGTATTTTTTAAACAATTCTCAAACTACAAACTTCAAAATGAATTACGTACCTTGCCAGAATGTCCCGGAAAAATGTCATTCTATCCCTGCTGCCTCATATCAAAGTTTATTTACTCCAAAAAGCTTCGAAAATACGAGCTAGTTTACCAGCGTGACATCTGGCTAAACGATGAGTCTGTCTCCTTCCAACAAACTCCCCCTCCCTCTACAAACTTGACCCAAAGGACTCGTCCGTCTACCACCCACTCCCCCCTCCATAAACTAAAATGGAATGATCTTCATTCATACCAACATACTGATTGATTACCGTTTTAATGAAATACGAGTTAGCTCGACGTCCCGCACTCGACAGGTCGATCATCGTAGTCATGGGTTAAAAATCGATAACCGCTCGTTTCTCACCAATAACTATTGCATAATCACTCCACAAAGTTTAAGACATTTTCCCGTAACTATGGATAAACAGTTAATTTCTCAAGATGAGGAAATATTGAATCTGAATGGAGAAACACTCACCATCAGACTCCATTTGAAATCGGAAAAAAAAACTTAATAAATAAAAAAAAGATGAAAAACAGCATGTTAGTATTTGCCCGAAAAAAAAAACGGAAAAAGGATTTAACAGTATTAATAATAACGGTAAACGGGTAACAGCAAAAAAAGAGCCTTCATTAAATATCTAATCATAGATAGAAGATTACCTAAAAATAAAATTGTTCTTGCAGTACAATTATTAGTTTGTGGAGAGCTATTCTTATCATGAATGTAACCTCACAGTCGGCGCCAACCGCAACTACTTGAACTCGAAAATTAGTGTTATAATAGAAAACCAAGATTTGTTCTTGCACGTTGCTAACAGTATGTAAAGGTTAAATGACCGAAAACCGCGGGCCATTCGGAAACAATGCACAAGGGCGCGCAGCGCCCGCGGGCGATTGTTTCCGAATGGCCCAAGGTTGAGGGCTTTAACCGACTGAATATTCCGCTCGCGATAACAATTGAGCAGCGTATCCCTTGGTATTGTCATTACCCGTGCAACAATGTCTATCGCGCCATTCCAAAAGGTGTATTGTTAAACATCTCTTAAAATTTTTTAAGAGAAGATGTTTGAAGGGGTTATTCGTCGTTGAGTTTTCGCTGCTTGAACGGTGATGGGGAACTTCGGAATCAAGTCAAACTCAAGCTACAATGCGCTGCACAAGTAAAGCTAATAGTTACGAACACGCCGCCACCTAGCGTAGCCTAGTAATAATCCAGCTAGAATAGCCCCGCACTAATGGCAGGCCTATCCTCAAGGGGGAAATCCGCCTCTGCCAAATAAAAATAAAAATATTGAAGTATAAATATTAACATAAATCAGCCTCTGCCAATGAGCCAGTGACACACGTATAGTAGAAGGTAGCTTAAATATTATTTGAAAGTACATGTTATTGACCGGCAGTTGCGTAACTAACGGCGGGAAAGTTGTGGGGGGGAGGGGAGGAAAAGAGCCTTCCAAAAACGAGGCGAGGGGGCGTAAAGATCTTTGAAAAAATTATTTACTCATACAAATGCCGCACTAATCGTAGGTTTATCGTATGGCAGTCAATATAGTTTCATTTTTGGATGTGACGAAGATTTGCCTATTTCTTTGTAGTGTACAAATAGATACAGATGCGAACCTATTTACGTAGCCTTTTGGACTTTATGTTAGACTGCCTATAAGCGGGGACATATCAGTTATTTAAGACATATAAGTACAAAATGCAACGTAAATAGGTTTGCATCTGTATTTATTTACCCCTTCTGATCCGATTGGTTTTCCGTCCTGTTTAATTTTTGTAGCGTATAAATACAAATAAAACTACGAAACCACAGTCAAGTGGAGCAGTAGCCCTATAACTACAACGATATTTCTTAATGTTTCTTTAATACTTCAGTGATTTCAAAAGTGCGGGCCCGCAGTTTTCAAAAAAGCATTGTTAGACCATTGTTGCCTCCGGGCCAATAACTCGGAAAGCGGGTATTCACTTCTGATTAAAGGTAAATTTTTAAATATTGACTAGCGGAGTCGCTCACTTCGCTCGCTCATTCCGCCGCGTCTCGCCACACTCGAGGAGATTTCCTGTTGAAACTCATATGGTGCTGACAGACACTCCCAGCAAAAAATGATCAAACATATGTTCAAGGAAGTGATCCAAATAATGTGCGCATTTTTCCAATACAGGATAAATATTTAGCCTACAACTTACTAAGAGTGTTTAAGAAAAAGTGCTGTCTCTGATGACAAACGCTGATTTTCGTTCGATTCGCTCACTCAATCAGCGCAACTACCCTACTACTTATTTACTGTATTTAGGAAAAAAGTGCTGTTCTGATGACTAACGCTGATTTTCGTTCGCTTCGCTCACTCAATCAGCGCACCCTACTCTACTACTTAATTACTGTATTTAGGAAATAGTGCTGTTCTGATGACAAACGCTGATCATCGTTCGCTTCCCTCACTCAATCAGCGCACACATTTCGAAGTGTCAATAGTAAAAAAAAAGCAGTCGACGCGTATTGAAAGCGGAGAAGGTCAATGATGATCACGAAGCATCCGAATCCAAAATGTACAACGAGGACAAACTTAAATTTGAACAACCGACAAATACTGGATTCCCTACACTCCCCAATCTCTCTGAATATTCGAAACTCCCTGCTAATATCTGAACATGTGACACTGGCCCCGGTACAACACATTCTTCCCAAAACCGAATATGCGACAACCAGCTGCAGTCCTACACGCGCACCTACTTTTTCTGCTATTCAAAACAGATGAATTTCAACACTTCCAAAATTGCAAACTTCCTCACTCTTAGATCCTTGGAGAGCTTGTTACATGGGCAGGTTCTCGGTCAGCCAGCTAAATATTTCCTGCTGAAACTTTTTTGAAAATCCTAAATAGACTGATCCAATCTTTGAACTTCAAAACGACTTGAAAACTGAATAAATGATTATGGGGACCAAAATTCAAATTATTTTGTGGTTACGGAGAGGAAGTAGAATTCAGTAGCCTCCTGGCAGGCATTGAACCACAATGCATGTACATAAAATCTATTTAATTTTCGGAAAAACGCTTCACAAAATAATTTGAATAATTATTTTTTAAATAGTTGTGACCAAGGAAAATATGTGAAGCGTTTTTCCGAAAATTAAATAGACTTTATGTACATGCATTGTGGTTCAATACCTGCCAGGAGGCTACTGAATTCTACATGATTATGGGGAATCATATCAAAAACCTAAACTGGTAAAAGGGTCTCCCAAGTTTCGAATGGTTCGGCCCTTCAAAGGAGTGATATTAACACACCAAAACATTCGCCAAGTTAATCACACCGCTTAATAGTTCGAAGGTTAAATGAAAACTAGAACATTGCTGCTTACGGTAGAAATATTAAAGTTTTTATTTAACGTCCAAAGTATTATTCGGTGCGACTAAGTTGGCGCCAAATGTTTTGGTGTGTGGATAGCACTGCTTTCAACCGTTCGAAACTTAGCGGCCTCTATTATCAGTTTTGGTTTTTGATATGATATCAGTCCTTTTTTTTTAAATTGTGTATTAGACTCAACTTCACTACTGTGCAGATGTGTAATAAAGTGGCACGTCAACAAGAAATTGGTTTTCAACACTTTGCTACTACCTTTTGCCTAGAGGCCGAACCATTCTTAACTTAGTCACCTCTTTATAGGTGTTTGGTTTGTTTTAATTTTGTTTCAATTTGTTTTATTTCGTTAGTTTTGGTGTGTTGATATCACTCCTTTGAAGAGCCGAACCACTCTCAACTTCGTGGGCTCTTCACCAGTTTTTGGCTTTGTTTATTTTGCTTTGTTTTTACAGTTGGTTTATTTTTCGTGAATTGGGGGGGGGGATGAGGCTTAATGGCGCGTCGACGGCTTGGTTATTAGCGCCAACCTCAGTCACAGTTCAGTGGTCCGGGTTGCCACTGCACCACACATTACAGAGATATTATTCAAACCCCTAATCTAAATCTTGTCATACATCTGTACCTCCTGCAAAAATTGAAAAACACCGGACAGGAGGACAGACTTATCGCCCAATTGGCGCACAATGTCATGCGGAAGATGGAAACGACGACGAAAACCATCAAGATGGCAACAACCAACAAGGAAGTGCCGGACCGTAAGTGGCCGCCGACACCAATAACATTCAGGAGGGTCAACCCCCCGCAAAAGGAAACAGTGCGTAAGTCGAGTGTGACCAATGCGCAAACGGGCCAACACCACCTCCTCACGGCGACTGCGGCGACACGCCGAGTGCCATTCCTCAACAGTGCCTTTAATAGCTCGTAACTTATTGCCGTCCTGCCCATCCCACGAGGCTTGCCAAAAAGCGTGTAACCTCAGACGCAGAGTTGGAAAAGCGTCCGAGGGAACAAGGCTGAGATCCCTTTCGAGAGGGCCAGAAAGGGCCCCTTTTGCTGCAGAATCCGCTTGCTCATTTCCACCTATCCCAACATGGCCCGGGATCCAGCAGAAAAGCACGGTTTTCCGCTGGCCAGGCAAGTGGGAAAGCAAAGCTTGGACACGTTGTGTCAAGGGGTTCCGAGGATTGTAATTCGCCAAGGACTCCAGGGCACTCATGGAATCGCTAAAGATAATGAAATGCGTGTCCTGAAGGCCAAGGATCCATTCCACCGCCAAACCGAGAGCCAAAAGCTCTGCAGAAAACACAGAATAGCCTGATGGAAGGCGGTGGGCAACCGTCACTCCCTTACAAACACAAGCACAAGCCACGCCAGCGTCTGACTTCGACCCATCAGTAAACAGCCGCTGATAACCGGCGTACTGAGAACACAGCCGTGAATTGGACGTGAATACAATTTCTCTGGCAACGTTGTTTAAATTTATCGTGCTACACTAGTGTGTGTCTAGACACGCACGTCAGTATACACGTTGTCATTGTCCGAACGTTGGCCGTCCAATGAGAGACAATACCGACAATACTAAAAATGGTTATAACAATATTTTCGTATTTACGCGCCATCCCCGTTACACCCCTAGGCTCCAAACCATAAAAGCCGGAAGCCCTCCCGTTATCTCGGTATCGATGAATAATCACCCTATGAAAATTAACATGGGTATGAGCGGACCACAATTAGCTCTAGCTAGCTAGTAGCTAGTTACGCATTTGCAACGTATTGAGGGTCAGATTTTGCATTGAAAGCAACTTAGCTGGTATTCCTACACGAGTTAATTTTTGTTAGATGGGTCATTGCTCTTGATCTCAATCCAATTTCAGCTTTTGTACCGCATTTTTATTTTTATTCAAGTACCTGAAATGTGCCCAACTCTGCTTCAGGATTTTAGTCACTGACGCTATGGCGTCGCGCTACAAAGATTTACAACCTCGACAATTGAATTAATGTGATGGTTGTTGTGCTGGTTGTTCCCTAACTTGGCGCGACCCACTAGCGTGTGTCTAGATATAGTGGCTGAAGGTCAGCAATATCCAGGAAGATTCCGGCTTTGGAATTTATTAATTTTTAAGGATTTGAAAAAAACTTCCTACGCTCCCGTAGTCAAGGTAGGATACGCCAGGTTCGGACTGGTCTGGATGGCTAGATGGCTCCGGGGCAGATGGCGCCCCTTACATTTTTTTTATTGTCTCATCACGTTACACAGAAAAATAAAGTGGTTGTCAATAAAGTTTTCCCCGATTTCAGGGTCATCCAAGTGACAAAACAATCTGTATCTGCCCTTCCTCCTCTCATACCACCCGTTCTCCCACTTATTATTTATCACTTTTAAGTGCTATTTAAAGTACGGGGAAACCAACTAAAGTGTCGTAGCTGGATCATAATGGTGTCACCAGCGAAGAAGTTTTGCTCTTTCTCCTTTCGGTTGGATTTTGGAATACACTTCTCTTTCTGTTTCGTCACTTGCTTCTTTGTGATGTCGCTGTAAGATCACTGAAGTACACAGAAAATATGAATATGTGATCAGCAAGCAGCATTGTAAATAAAGGAAGAAAATATAAATTTGGCAACTAATAGCTTTTTAAACCGGCAGTTGGAAATCCCTAAAAGTAAGATGTTGAAGATTCAGAAGTAGGTGAGTAACAATTGAAACAATTTCCCCCATCATTTACGAAGTAATTTATCCGCGACGCAATATTAATTAATTTCATTTGCTGTATTTTCAATAGTTTTGAATTGCTTTTTTTTTTTAAGGTGAATGAATTAAGTGAAGTAGGATTTAGTTTGCTGTTTAGTATATGTGTAAAATAAACTCGAGTGCTAAAACTGGCCGAAATACGTCAACATATACAGCACAGCGCAAGTACTCTGTGATTAAGATTCTTTTAATACCGTAAAGCCAGATTAAAAAAGTTAGTTTAAATTATAGTAATTTTCAAAATAAAATGAGCCTATTTTTTTCCATATTATTAACACTGGCGATAGCCAGTGTTAGTAAGGGTCCACCTAGGACCTCTGTGTTAAACTCTCAACTTTGAGAACTTATAACTCCATCAAAAGTAAACATATTTAAACCAAATTTGGAATCTAGCTTTGACTAGTAAAGGCCTGTCTGCAGTCCAAAAATTGTGAAATTCGGTCCAGCCAAACCCGAGATGCAGATAGGGGCCAAATAGACAACTTCTTGTTCAGCTTCTTCTTGTTGTTGTTGTTCTGGGGATACTTTCGTCTGTCCTCTCTACAGGTCAAACGATTTGTCCTATAAAGCTGGTTCTTAGCTCATTTTACAGGTATTGCTTTGTAGATGTGCCCTTTTCATAAGGCCTTTTCTAATTGGTCAAGTGGTTCAGGGGTTATGGAGCTCTAAACGACGAGATTTATTGTTTTATATTGTTTTAAACATTGTTATTATGCAACAATACCAATTAGCAAACGCCAGCTGCGAGACATAGACTGAAGATAAAAGGATTTGTTTCTATTGTTACCATTGGCGATAGCCAGATTAGTTAAGGGTGAGCCTAGGGTCTCTTGTGTTAAACTATCAGCTTTGACCGTCAACTGCACTGT
>JAHWFP010250266.1:149496-196368 GCA_023313725.1 Lithobius niger
GGGTAGTAAGGGTCTAATGCTTTCCAGCCTATTACTGACAAATTTTACACCTAGACCCTGACTGTCAAAGCTTGTCCGTGTTCCTTCTAGGTTTTGACTTTTAGATCCTTACTCTAAACATTTAACGTTCCGTTTTTGTTTATTAATTTAAAATACGTTGGCTATATAAAAAACAATTACAAATGACATTTCGTAAAAAATTATAAAAATTTGCATCATGTATCAGATACATCAAACATTTTTTCCTTAATTATAAGAAATACAACGATCTTTATGGCCTACCATGATAGAGAGGGGGTTTGAGACAGTGAATCACATTCCAGCAATTTACAAAATGGGCATTAATTGTGTCCGTTTACGCGTTCTCATTAACGATATCGTTCTCTAATGAAATGGCATCATTTGCTTATTGCAAATCTATGGTAACACCTGGCATTGCATTCCGATTTCCAGCATGAAATGCTGTTTTTGGTGATAGTTAATTTAGCACTTGGTAATGAGAGGAGCACTTTAAACGATTAAGCATGTAATACGCTTTATTTTTTCTGTGGCTTCTAAAATAGTTTTCTGCAAATTTATTTGGCCAAATCAATTCAATTGAACAACTGCCAGTATCACGAGTTATTAATATGTAATGGACGGCCCTGAAGAACCTCATTCGAACATAGGTTGGACATTAAATTGCATTAAATTTATTGCTGATTTTTTTTTCGATAAGTGGGAGTTTTACGGAACTACTTAAAATGAGTCCAGTTTGAACATTAAAACACTGGCATTCGTGTAAATCAGTTTTTTTAAGGAATTCAAATTTCGTATTCAATAAACTTTCTGCTTTGTACTCTTCGAATTTTCATTACATACAATTGTTATAGTGTATTGTATTGTACAACTGTTGTATTGTAATGTAGGACGGGGGGGGGGTATCATCCCAATTCACCCAAAAATACAAAACATGATTTAATGTGGGAGAGAACCGCAAAATATAAACAAATCAAAAGATTAGAAGATCTGTACCATTTAGAGATTCAATAGAAGGAAAAGGAAACAGGCTTAAATTGATTTGTGCTGATAAGAAGGACTTCTGTACGCAATTTCATGCTTCTAGCTTGATCTGAAAGAATTTGTCGGTCAAGCCTCGGAGGCCCTTTGAGGGTATTTCATGAGGACAACTCTTCCTAATTAATGATGTAGTCGTGTAAATTAATATTTTGTTGTGCTGTACCCTAACAAATTTTAATTGCTATTCGATTGCTATTCGATTTGTTCTGCTAAGAATGGCTTGTGTACCAAATTGCATGTTATTAGCTCGATTTGCAAGAATTTGTTGATCAAAGCCTCAGGGAACCAGGGGGGGGGGGGTTGAACGCTGGGGCACTTGAGGGTATTTAATGCGGGTTCCATGGATGGTTCGATTTGTTCTACATACCAGATTTCTTGACTTTTAGCTCGATTTTCAAAAATTTGTTTGACTCAGGGAAGACACGGGGGGGGGGGGGGCACTGGATACCTTGGAAGGGTATTTCATGGGGGATCCATGGGCAATTCAATTTGTACTGCTAATAATGACTTGTGTACCAAATTTCCGGTTTTTAACTCGATCTGCAAGCGTTTGTTGGCCAAACTTCAGGGAGGAAACACGGGAGGGGGGGGGGGGGCACTGGGTGCCCTTGAAGGGTATTTCATGAGGGTTCCATAACTGGTTCGATTTGTACTACTAAGTAGAACTTGTGTATCAAATTTCATGCGTTTAGCTCGATGTGCTTGATTTTGTTGCTTAACAATAATAATTGTACCATTCAGGATTCCAGTATTCCAAATTTATAATGGTGAGTGTGAAAAACAAACCCCAAACACTTTAATTTCTTCAATAATAATTGGACGATTTACATCAAATTCCAGTTCTGCAATGCTTTTGGGGGTTTCGAGCTACGTACCAAATTTTATTCCAATCCGACCTTTTGTTTGGGCTCCACCCAAACTACAAAAGTGCAACCAGCCAACCAACCAACCAACAGTTTGGAATTTGGTGTCCATTATAGGCTACGCTACACTCGCATCGCTTGCTCCGCTCCGCCAACAACAGGAAAATGTGGTACAATCCTTCAGCTTCCGGACTCCGCTTGGGCTAATTTCAGTACTTTCCCTGTCTCCCAGCTAAATTTCTTGTTTACCCCACCACCTCCCTGCACCCCTCACACACACATTTTTGTCCGCATTCTGTGATGAGAAGGCCCTGCAAGTTTACTAGCCATCCAGGCCCTTACTGCCTCACTCCAACCCTGGGGTACACCACTCTTTTTAAAAAAAACTCACACCATTGATCAAAACAATGACCCCTCTACTAAGAAGCCCAAGTCTAATCGTTGGAACAAGAACATCTCGATAATAGGGCCTATTTGGGAGGATGTGAGAAAAAGGGACACAGTGGCATAGTTAAAAAGTGGACATGTCATGGATTACAAGTACTATGATAATCCTAATGACTTGGTGAAGAGGTGGAGGCTTTTGTACGCGTCTACTTAAGTGGGTCAAGATGGTCACAGAAACGAAACGATCGAAATTTTAAAGGAATTGGAGCAAAAACATATCATCACTAAAAAAAGAGGAAAAAGTGAGATACGGCAGACTTCTAACCAATTTATGCCTCCAATTATGAAGATCTCGAAAGATAATAGGCAGATGGAGATCGTGATTTATGACATGAGCGGAACCAGAAAATCTCTGTTCATCATGTCTGGCAAGGGAATCGAAAATAAAATTGTAGACCATTTACTGTTGGAAGTGCATTTTCCGGGCTACCAGTACTATGCACCTGGAACGAACCTAGAGAAAAGATTAGCTCGAGGGTGTCCAGGAATGAATAAACACGACGAAGCATGCAAGCAACATGATATAGTGTACTCCAAAAGCTCGGACTCGAACGATCATCACGTCGCCGACGAAATTCTAGTGTCTAAATCCCAAAGAGTGTTGCAGGGTCCTTTCCTATCACGGGGAAGGGGGGGGGGTTGAATAATCGCCGTGATAGTTAAACGAATCATGAAATCCAAACTCAACTTCGGAATGGAAGGGGCAAAAAAACGAAATTGAATAACTCGTTAATGAACTTCACAAACTGATGAGAAAAACTTTCTGAGACGTAAAGTCATAGTTCTTAGTCTTCACGACTTATGGCAGGGGGATTTGGAGGAAATGATACCTTACTCCCATGTAAGTAATGGATACGATTTCTTGCTGACTTGCATCGACGTTATGTCCACGTTCGCATGGACAATTTTGGTAAAATCTAAAACCGGTTTAGCTATTACTGATGCTTTTAAGAAAATACTCGTAGGAACGACTTCTAAAAATTTACAAATCGGTCAAAGTAAAGAATTTTACAATAAAGACTTCTTGGCTCTATTCAAATGCTATAAAATGTGCATGGACTCAACGTACTACGAGATGAAAGTGAACGAGATCGAACCTTTTAACTGAACGCTGAAAACTTGAATGTGGAAAATATTCACTAGGCAAGGCAAATTACAAGTGGATAGACATTATAAATGACTCGGTTTTCCAGTACAACGACATCGTTCATTCCACGACGAAACTGAAACCGTCAGAAGTGATCATTCGAGATGAAAAGATGTTGAGACGTACTAGTTCTAAATGTTTGGCGAAGAAACCTAAGTTTGCTGTAGGAACTCCAGTCAAAATTTCGAAAGTGAAGAAAATATTCGATAAGGAATATTTGCAGTATTTCACAACCAAAGACTTCACGATTAGCGAAATGCAGAAAACGAGTCCTGTATTTTACCTTTTAATTGATCATATGGACTAGTTCGTACTCGATGGTTTTTATGAGCAGGAAGTTCAAAAGACTTTGGTGACAGATTTATTTTTAGTAGAAAATGTTATACGGAAAAAGAAAGGTAAAGATGATAAAATGCGCCACTTGTGCAGTGGAAAGTGTACGATAACAAATATAATAGGTGTATGGACAAAATTAACAGTTTAGCCTCTTCTTAAAAATGTTTGATGCATATTTCACGCTACTATATTTTTCGCTTGATTTTCTTCAGATTAGTTCTTCAAACATTTTTTTGTATATAATACAAATAAAGGATAAGAATATTTTTTTTCAAAGTACAAAATAGAAAAATCAACCTTTACGTGTACGTACTCCAACGAGGTGTTTTCATCCCAACACCAGCTAACACTAGCTGTGAATGCACCTCCATTCTCAGCACTCATCAGATCACACAGAATGTACTAGCTTTAGTGATCAATTACCCGATCCGTTGCAGGATTACTCATGCCTATCATATCTGGAAGAGCTTTGCCACCGACGGTGTGAGATGCTGGTTGCCGAACAGTTTGACCAGCTCAGTTTCTCGTATTGAATTTTTTAGCATTGCAAAATCGCTGTTAATCTTCTGCCTGGACCAGCTGGGCAATTGCAAGGTGCAAATCTGCTTAGGAGTAAAGTTTGCTAAGGATACCGCCACTATTCACACGGGTTTCTGGTCCCGTTACTCGGATATTTTACAAGTCGAATCATATACCGATTCTCTTGAATAAAGCTTACAAGAAAATGCAGGCATCCATTGCCCCTTTTGCCGAGCTTGGGAGTGCGTGGGTTATTGTGGGTTATTTCGAGCGTTAATAACCTATTATTCGAGTGAGTAAATATCGAGTAAGTAAATTTGATTGAGTAAATGTTGCAGGCTTTTTCCTACATCCCTCTCCCGCAGGACTTAAAAGGCTAGAGTGGTATGTTGACGAAAGTACAAATTTACATGACGAAAATTGTTTGCTGTACTCAGTGCTGGCCTCAGGTTTAAAGTTGTGCAGCATCGATCCCAAAGATTATAGAGAATTAGAGAGTTTTCTCGACACATTCATGCTATCTTATACCACGAAGCTCGATCAAATCAACAAATTCGAATGTGCGAACGGTTTATGTTGTAGATATTTCCCTCTTGTTCCAACAATGATTGGGGAACAAGTTGTTTTCGAAGCATTCAAGGGTTGCTAAATACTACCGAGGGCGAAGTAACCCAAGAATGCTTCGAATAACTTGTTCCCCAATCATTGTTCGAACAAAGAGGGTTATATCTGGCTTGTAACCCTACAGTGTTTAAACCACCGGCAGTTCCAATTGTTGATTCAAAGTATTGTTGTCATTGACGTACTGTATCATTGTTATCTTCGATGCTCGATTCCTTCGGCCATAAAGAAAATAACAAATTTCTCCATCAGTCAACGACGATGATTTCGTTTTATTTTGTATAAAGTAAAATATGCATTTATACTGTGGCCATTGCCTTTTTCTCTGTGTGTTGGTGGCTGGTTTCCCGACGCCTAACACGTAAGTTTCTTTTTCTTTTGTGGCTATGTTTTTGAGACACTCTGGTCCCGGTGAATTTGTAGAAAACTACGTCTTGATCTTGTTAAACAAGAAACAATTACGTAGGTCTACGTGTATTTTAAAAAGGGAAATGTTGAATCTGGGGGAATGTTGAATGTAGGTTTTCGTAAAAAAAAACTATACTTTTTGTGTTTGCCGGTGTCCAAACCAGCATAGCTGCAGTCCCCGCAACGCATCCAAGTTCGGATTGAAACAGTTAAGTACCACCTGCGTTTCCAGCGTATATGTATTTTAAAAAGCAAAAAGTTGAATTTAGTTGGACAAATGAATTTAGTTGCAAATTTTAATTTGGTGGACATTTGGTAGTTTTCGTATCAGGACCAATTGGGACCAGAAACCCTTTTTTTTTTACGTTGTACGTGTATTTTAAAAAGGGGGATGTGGAATTTAGTTTGTTCCTAAAAATTTATGCTTTTTGTGTTTACTAGTAAATTGTTGAATTTAGTGGAATATTAATCCTCCGAAAACATTGTATGGCATTGTCTGCAGAATAATGCGTTATCTTCGAAACGAATGTGGTCATTACGACTTGTACTCCCACTTGTACGCCCACTTGTTCTCCCACTTATACTCCCACTTGTAGTCCCGGTTTTAAATACTGCTTTAACAATAGATAATTATGCTTTAACCTCGAACACCGTGAAAGACAAGACATTTTGGAGCTACGTTTTTAAACAATGAAAACCGAAAAAGTAGGGTTACAACAAGTAATATTACACGTTATAACGTCAAAGAAAACATTTTCCTGATTGTGTCTCGAAAAACTGGGAAAATTAACCCATGGATCTTCTCATGCTTGCGGCAGAGGTTAGTAATTCAGACACCCTGAACAGACATTATTGCGCTACTTGGGACATTGATTATTTTCTACATTATCAAGGCACCGGTTCCCATGCAAAATACTATTGCCGAAACTGCTTCACTGGATTTGGAACGGAATAGATGCTCTTCGCTCACCGAAAGGAAGGTTTAAAGATTAACCCAGTGTAATCGCTCAGATTTCAAAACCTTAATGCAAACTTCCTTGAATTTCGTCACTTTAACCATAAAACCCCTAGTTTACGTCGACTTTGAATACTTGCTGCTGCTCGTCCAAACTGTTCGTTCCGACACTTCCACGAGCTCGTCTACAAAATTCACCTACAAGCACCTTGCAGTTTTGGGTAAAAATGACCTAATCACTTCCGGTATCCGCAGTGGGTTTCATTTATAGTGAAGTATAATTCTAAGGCTAACAAGAAGTACTTACCTGACTTTGATCCTAACCGACCTTCCACCTACATTCTCCATCTTGACATGAATAACCTGTATGGTTAGACTATGCGTCATCCTCTCCTTTATTCCTATTTCTAACAAAAGAGGAGTTTAGAACCTTTGACATAGACATTGCCGATGATGCTGATGTGGGTTACATACTCGAGGTCGAACACGACACGACGTCCACAATGATTATCCCTTAGCCCATGAGAAGCTAGAGACTTGGTTAGAGTTCGTGATCCCTTACTCGAAAATATAGCGGATGACTTAAAACACGATATTAAACTGAACTCCAAACCTGCACCGAATCTTTTGCACAAAAAGAGGTATGTGATTCATTATCGCAGTTTGAAATTATACCTCTGCCACAGTCTCGTTCTTTGCCGTATGTGTAGAATCATTGTATTTAACTAGATGCCTTTGATGAGGAGTTATATTGAATTCAATACCGACAAACAAGACAGCGAGCAAGAGCTCCATTCAAAAAACATTACTTTAAACTCTTGAATAATTTGATATTCGGTAAGACTATGGAGAATAAACAGAAATGGCTCAATGTCAAACTTTACATGAATTTGAGAATAGCGTTGTAATACACGTATCAACCGCATACTGATTTATTTAATATCCTCCACGACAAGCTCGTGCAAATTAATCGACGTTCACGAACCGTGATGTGCTTTCTTCCCACATACTCAGGGTTTTGTATGCTGGAACTGTCCAAACTGGAAATATTCTAGTTCCATTACGAGCACATCCAACTGAAGTAAGGGAATCATGCTACGCTCCTCTTTACGGACACTGAGATAGTTTGTGTTATCAAATCGAAAGCAATGACGTATTCGATGACGAGTTAGGAGACAGGGATCATTCAACATGAGAAACCTCCACCGAAATACAGTCTGTTTTCCACCTTGAACGAACAAGTATTCAGGAAGATGAAAGATGAGATGGTTAATGTCCTGCTCCTAGAGTTTGTAGGGTTGCGTTCCTAAATGTATGCTTTAGAACTCTGAAGAATGTGAGTATCATGAGGGCTAAATGCATACACACATCCTTCATCAGAAAACAGTTGTATTTCTATGACAATATGTCTGCCCTTTCATCTAAAGCTCCAGTTCAAAAAGGGGCTTGGTCAAAAAACTGTAGTGATGGGCATGAACTTCGCACGTCGTAAGTTAGTAAGTCCCTCCTCTTACCCTACAATGATAAACTTGATATCTTAGACGATGGGGAAAATACGTCATCATATGGGTACTTGTTTGGAGTATGAAGATGATTTTGACTCCGCAGTTGACGTGATTAGCGATGAAGTACGGGACGAAAAGGTTAGCCTAGCATTCGAAATGATTGTTTGCGCGAAATTGGACGAGGCAAGGAAAAACTGAGGAAAACGTTAAAGCAGCTCGTAGGCTCGATTTGTTCTTAAATCCTCAGCGTAGGTTCGAGGAAAGAGAAGCGAGAAAGAGGCAACCGAGAAATGAAAGGTGAACCTCGTTGCACCTGGACATGAAAAAGCCAAAATTAGAGAAAGCTGCAGCTGTTAAGAGAAAAGTTTACAATGAAGAAAGTTAAGAGCACAGAAAGCCGAGATTATCTAAAGATACTGGTGCTAAACAAATAAAGAAGCAGAGCGAGACGGCCGAAGAAAATCGAGTTAGGTTAGAAGAAAGATAATCTTGCAAATCATAACTTATTCCTGCAAATTTAACGAGAGTATACTATGCACACACATATCCTTAGAAAAATATAAAGCTAATAAAAGACATGCAACAGTTAGTGCAAACTCTAGTAAGCCCAGACAGAAAATTCTAGTGGTGCCTGGTAAAAATATAAAGTCAGTAAAAAAATGTGCAAAACTTAGCGCTAAATTCGAGTAAACCAGACCGACAATTCAAGTGGTGCCTCTGAGTTTTAGCAAAAAATTTAAAGCTAGTGAAAAAGTGTAATACTTAACACAATAATGTTAAACTTGAGCACACCTTATCAGAAAAGACAAGTGGTGCATAGCGAAACTACGATGCAAGTGTAAAAATGTGCAATATTTAGCAATACACTCTCTAAAGTCCTACTCCACTGCGCAAATACGCAAAACTTAGCAGAAACTTCACCAAGTACTAGTAAAACGGGTTGAGATTCAAGAGTACCATCTAGAGTAAACCTCGACGTCACTTCTCATTAATAGAGGAAACCTTGACATCGATGAGATCACGTGAATTCCGTTCAATAAGCGAACCTTGACGTCACAACGTCAGGTGATTTCAGGTCAGTAAACTAAACCTTCATATACTTTGTTCCATATTATGTTTTCAGAAAACTGACTGTATGACGACTCGCTTCCTTGCACTAAGAGTGCAAAAACATGTGGATATCACCCTTGTAGACTCAACATGTTACTGTTAGAGTTTACGAATGGGATGTTTACGGATTTTTTGCACTAGTAGTGGCTGAAAACGTGGCGTCATACAGCCAGTTTCAGGAAACATAACGTGGAACAAAGTATAGTGACGTCACTTCAGATCAATACGGCGATAAATCTTGTCACTTCCAGTCAAAGTGCTAGGGGCCAAAATTCCCAGTTTCCAAGAGATGGAGAGGTAGCAAAAGGCATATTTTACACCCTCGTCTAGGAGGAGAGCAGGCCAGAGGTACAAAAAGTACATTCTACACCCTTGTCCAGATGGAGGGCGAGGTAGCAAATTACAAAAGTGCCTCATATTACTGGGGGAGTCCAGCCCCATATCGCAAATACGCTCTAATTACGGCAATGTTGAAACGCACACCTCGGGCACATACTATAACTGCGACCGCTAATTTTGAAAAGTTGGGATTATCACAATTGTAGATCAGACGGTGTTAGCTTGGGTGTGAACATAGCATTTAAATAATTCTAAAGCGGTCAAAACTTTTAGGCCTACTTTTTAGCTGCCGTTTTAATTTCGTAAGCGAACTGTGTTCGAGGTTGGGCTTACCCATTCTTGCAACACGGGATTGCGAGTTTCCATAGCTACCAGGAATCTTGAAACTATTATACGAAGCCACCTTATCGCTCCATGTTGTGGTATAACCACATCGTCTGCTCAATACCTTTGTTTTACGTAAGTAGTTTCTCATGTTGCGGCAATTTGAGGTTTCACATTTGGGGTTTCCATTTATAGTGTAAACGCAAGTTTGATCGCCATTTACGATGAATTCCTCCAAACATTCTTTTTTTACATGATATGAATGTGAGTCGTCAACAAATCTTTTTGTTTTTCCATTTGCCTGCCTTCCTGTAGTGGTTTAAATGCGACATCGCTATGTTATTATTTCGTTGAGTTACATAAAAAAAGAAGCTACAAGGAAGCAACAATGATTCATTTTGCCAGCTTCTAAAAATTCATTTGAGTACCAACAGCACGATGTATGCTTCGTCGGAACTCCTTAACTATTGAGTGTACCATATTTACGAGGGCGAGTGTTAGATCGATAAATTCGAAAAATCGTACTTTCGTGGATTATAAATAATAATTAATCTATTTACGCCAAATTCGATATCAGCCATACGTTTGAGACTACCTAGCAATGTGGGCAAATTCCATAGCAATCCGCTCTTGATTTGGGCTTCTCACAGACTAAAAAAAGTGCAACCAACCAAATAACCCACCAACGTTTGCAATTCGGTATCTGTTGTAGGCTACGCTATGCTCCGCCAATAAATAAATAGTGTAAAAAAAATTCAATTATTCCACTGGGATTACATGTTGTTGACAATTATGAAGAATTCCAAGATGACGGTCAGCCCTGAAACCAGGAGCACAACACAGTAAGTTTGCCTTTTTAGGTACTAGTTTGTGTCTTGTTGTTAATTTATTGACACAGATTGAATCCTTGTAGTTTCAAGATCATTTGTACAATTTATTAACGTATAAATAATTTTGATCGTTTAACACACGTGTAGTTCTGTACGATCGCATGTTTGCGTTGTCGACCCAAACACCAATATTTATTATATATATAGTAGGAAGCGATTGAACTTCCCACTGGGAGCCAGATAGCTGAGAACCACGGAGGAAAAGAAATACCTAATCGAACTGGTGAGTCGCATTACAAAACCGCCGGTGTTTTTCACAGAGGGCCCATGCTGTGTGCTGCATGCGGTGGCACGCCAAGAGCCGATCTGGGAGCAAATGCCGCACTGTCTCCTTATCTCCCCCACATGCGCAAACCGGGGACGGGGAACGTGCCCACCCTAACCTAAAGATATGCACCCCAGGTTGCACATGTCCAGTCTGTAGCCTGAAAAGCAAGCCAGCTTCCTTGCACGAGAAACAGTCAAGAATCCGAGGGCTTGCCGTAAAGGGGTGCAACCGTAACAAATCATTTCCCGTGATCCCGCTAGCCCACTCTGCACCACCCACTCTGCTGTTTAGGACCACCTCCTAACAACAATGTCTGCTACCACTGGGCGCACATCCCTCGGCCCAAGGGGGAAGTGCACACGAATTGTTTCACCGACTGCCCCCTGCTTGGCCAGGCCATCCGCCAACTCATTACCAAAACACCCGGAATGACCCAGCTGAGTGTGACTACTCCTCCACGCTGGTATACAGAGAAAATTTTCCATCCTATCTCAAACACAATGGGGTGAAAACAAAGCCAAAAAACATCTACGGACGAACCCCAGTCCTACCTTGGAATCTAACCAGAAACAGAATTCAGGCATCTGCAGGTCCTAGCCAATGTAGAGGGCAACAGTTTTAAGCTTTTGTGCTGCATTATTATTTTTCCCTAAATACCTGAAATGTAAAAAACGATGCTTCAGGATATTAGACACTGACGCTATGGCGTCGCGCTACAATGGGCTATAACCTTGACAATTGAATGAATTGATGTGATGTTTGTTGCCTAACTTGGTGCGACACACTAGCGTGTGTCTAAATTACTTTACGCAAAGATATGAAAAAGATTAAATACTAAATACTAAATTACGTAAAGGAAATATATTGACAATAGAAAAGGTTCCAAGAATATTTCTATATATTTTAGGTGTGCATTTGTATCATTTCAAACAGCAAGATTCCAGCATTAGTGTTTGCGTAACCATCGGCCGTTTCTCTTCTTATTTGTGGGTAAACACGAGAGGCTTTGGGTACGAGATGGTGCCTTGTGCAGGCCTAACTTACATTCAAACCGCACGAAATGATTGGTTACTATATTAACAAATCCTTGAGTTAGTCATAATGATTCGTTCAGTGGTTGGCTATGTGTTTGCTGCAGTGGCTGCTGTGGCTAATTTTTTTTTCCAGTTGTGGACGACGTAGATGGCTTGAAGTAAAGGCCCACTGGGGTAAAATGCGAAAGCTGGGTTCTTCAAGTTACGGGCGACTGGTTCTCTCCTTATTTGTAGTAAAACACGAGCAGCATTGCAGAGTTGGATCGGGTCGCCGGTTCATTCGGGTCAAATTTTAGGCCCGGTCATCTGATCACCGGGTGTGAACACTTGACCTGAATTTCTGGTGAGACCCTGTGACCCATTGTGACCCGGCGACCCGAACTAACCCGGTGACTCGGATTTGTAACGGAGTCATCTAAATCTTATGCAAGTTTGTTTAGGCAATGAGATATCAGTAAGTTAGTATGTGAATGTGATAAGTAGCTTCCTTGAGCGAAGCAAAACGACGCCAACGGAGTGAGCAAAGCGAGCGATGTGACGAGTCTTAACTATAAAAATATTTGTGGTCGGCTTATGTGTTTATATATAACTCTTCTCCTCTAGAAAAAGGAAATAGTAATTGAAAACAGGATGGCTAAAAATGTGAAAAAAGGTATCGGAAGAAAGGAAACTAAACCGGATTTCGTTTAAGCGTATTCACGTGATTCTAGGAAAGTTTTGCTCTCGGAAAAAACGAAAAATACTCTTTGGACTATTGTTGAAACAAATTTTTCGTAGTTGATTGTTAGCTTCGGAATGTCAAATTTGTCACATGGATGTCGACGTGATAATGTGCTTGTTTGTGGTGGCTCTATGGGTATCGGTGGGAGCTGTAGTGGAACACGCTGTAACTAGAGTGCAACTGGAGTGCATCGGTTGGAGATGGCTGAAGAACAATACCTAAAGTTTGAGTTCTGTTGTCTTTGCGTTGTCTGTTGTCTGTTGTACTGCTGAACTTAGGATAAGTTTTGTACTAGGGCGTACGGCATAGGGCCCAAGATAAAATAAATTCAATTCATTCCATTCATATTTTTCTGCTGAGAGGATGGTCCATAACTCGGCCGTCCAATGGTAAAAAGAAGTAACCGACATTTTTTCGCAAATTGAGTTAGGGATTGCTATGGCATAAAGAAGCAACGCTCTATCATCCTAGAAAGTAAAAAATGCAATTTTTTCACAACTTTCCTAGATATTGAGGGTGGCATAAAGAAGCAACTAACACTTTTTTTGATTTTTCACACTTCTACAATGGCAAAAAGAAGCAGTTGTATTTCCCACGAAAGAAAGAAGTAACAAGCAAAATTTTGCTAAATTCAAAAAGAAGTAACTGCAGTTGCAATGGAAAAAAGAAGTAATACACTTTTAGTCTTGCTGTTATCCAATTCAAAAAGAAGTAACCTACAAAGTCTTTGAATGGCAATAAGAAATAACTGCGTTTTGGAATTTGTGAAGGAAGAAACCCACGTTTATTGACTCTATTTTCTGAGGCAAAATGAAGTTGGTAGCAAAATTATATGAGCAGCAAAACGAAATAACCGCATATTTTATTGGAGAAGTTTATAAAACCGACTACGGAAACAAGGAAATGTGAAGGTCTTAAGTCAGAATATTACTTATTTTTTATTTTTAAAAAGCCACATTTTTTTTTCGTTTTGCCGATACTGAAAAGTGACAAATGTCGAGCATATATACATTTCCTGTGTCTAACATAACTTGAAGGGAAAAGCAAACATGCAAAAAATATTTCATGTCTGTAGGTCTAACTGTGACAAAATGATAACGACAGTCTTTAATTCTATTAAAGATGAAAATTCTCTCACCACCACCAGACAAGTGCGGTAGGCATGAACCAAAAAGCAAATTAGACAATAAACCTATGATAGACCAACCTTAAGCTATAACCCACAGTAATGAGTCATTACAAAGAGCACACGGTCCATACAGGAAATACTTGCCATTTGAGCTAACAATTGCGGCTCAAATGTATAAAGACTTCATTGCGTCAAACCCAACAAAAACATGCTCCTACGAACTTTACAGAAGATCTTTTAATGATGCTAACATTAGCTTTGCTACCCCAACAAATGACTTGTGTGATATTTTCTCTGCTTATGACTTTCGTAAAAGTGACCATAATGATGATAATCCTGCCGATGGCTGCATTCAATGCTCTGAATGGAAAAGTCATAAAAACTCTGCAAAAGTTGCTCGTTAGTATTACGACAAAGATGTGGCGTATGCACGAGAACTCCGGGAACAAGGAATGGATGTTTATTCGGTTGACCTTAAAAAAGTGGCACTACTTCCAAAACGTCCTATAACGAATGCTTTCTTTGTAAGCAGACTAGTTACATTCCTGGAGACTTTTGTTTCACTACATAAATAGAAAAAAACGGAGAAAGCTCAAACACATATCAATTATGTGGCATAAAGTCATTGCAGAAAGACTTGCTGAAGACATAGCTTCATCGTTTCTCAAAGCCATAAAGAGTGACCAAGAAATGGATGAGTTTGTATTTTGGGTAGATAACCGTAGCGCACAAATTAAGAACTGGATATTGTTCATGACACTAATCCAGGTAATAAATCAGAATGGGAATCCAACAAGGTAACCAAAAAATACTTAGAAAATTGAACGAAATTGGTGAAGTTCGTTTTGAAAAAGTGATGAAATGCATGAAATTCAAAAGACAATTTCAAGAAGAATATGTAACTGCAGATTTCGTAAAACAAAAGTTCAATGTAGATCTGCTCCCACCTGAACCTGACACTCCACGTGATATTTCAGAAACAGAAGATTGTTGATGACTTGGTGCCCCACATTGATTTGAGAAAAAGAGAATTTTGGTTAGGAGTGCATACAAATGATAATAGTCATGTTATTTGGTGATTAAAGGTAGTTATTAAAACAACCGGAATTACTGCAAACTTCCTCTTTTAAACAATGTTTTAAATTTTTTTCGAAGTATGCAGTCATTTCAAACAATTATATTTTTATCTTTAAAAATGCTTTCAAAATTGTGTATTTCAGTTTTAAAGTAATTGGGATAACAATACTGTAATCATAAATTTTGGAATAAATGGTTAAAAAAATACCATTTATTAATAGTTACTTCTTTGTACCGTTGCAATTCCTGTAATATTTCTTTGGCAAAAAGAAGTAACTGCTTAAAAACTGTAAAAATTTGCATATATTTTTTTGGTTAATACATGGTTGGATTCAGCCCACAAACTACATTTTTGTCACATAAAAACATTTTTTGGTATCGTTGCCAAATGTTAAGGCAAGCAAAAAAAGTGTTTTTTGCATTTTTCTCAAAACGAAGAAAATGTTGGTTGCTTCCTTTTACCATTGGACGGCCGAACTGTTGTGAGTGAGAGGATCTGAATAACCCTCATTCAAGAATGATACACGTGCAGTTCAGGGGTGGGAAGGCTGTTGGAGTTGTTTTATGGATATTTAAAATCCAATGCCATAGAATATCCGTTTAGCAGTTAAATTAAATCATATCAAAAACCAAACAGCGAAAAAGAGGCCCCCAAGTTTCGAATGGTTCGGCCCTGCAAAGGAGTGATATCATACACACCAAAACTAATAGTTCGAAGGTTAAATGAAAACTAGAACATTGCTACTTTCGGTGGCAATGTTCAAGTTTTCATTTAACCAACAAAGTATTATTCGGTGCGAATGTTTTGTGTATGTGATATAAGGGCTGAACTATTCGGAACATTGTGACATTTCTTTTTACCAGTTTTGGTTTTTGATATGTTATCATTTTATTTTTAATTGTATATTAGGCTCAACTCAACTAGCCTGCAGACGTGTAATGTGCCACGTCAACTATAGCTAGCTGACAACATATTTCCAACATTTTTATTTCGTTTCACTCCATTCTTAACTTAGTCGCCGCTTTATCAGTTTTTGGTTTGGTTTTAATTTTTTTTTTATTTTTTAATTTAGCTCATATCACTCCTTTGTGAGGCTGAACCAGTCTTAACTTGGTAGCCTCTTTACCTGTTTTTGGCTTTATTTTGTTACTTTCTTTTTCGTGAATTGGACGTAGACACAATTTCTTTGGCAACGTTGTTTAGATTTGTGACGACACACTAGCGTGTGTCTAGATACGCACGTCAGTATACGCGTTGTAATTGTACGAACTTTGGCCATCCAATCAGAGACGATGCCGACAATACTAACAATGGTTATAACAATACTTTCGTACTTACGTGCCCTCCCACGCCATTCCCGTTACACCAAACCATGAAAGGTTTGCAGTTCGAATCGTAATAAAACCATTCGTCCAATTTTATAGCTTCCCGTTATCTCGGTATCGATAAATAATCACCCTATGGAAATTAACATGGCGCATGAGCGGACCAGAAGTAGCTAGCTGGTTAGTAGCTAGCTATAGTTTGAATGAATAAAAGCCACTAAGGTGCAACATGTATACAATATTAACGCAACGTTTCGGGTAATATTATATACATGTTGCACCTTACTGGCTTTTATTCATTCAAATCATATTTCGGTGCTTTTACCCTTTTTTCAGTAGCTAGCTATAGTAACACATTTGCAACGTTATTAAGGGTCAGATTGAGAGCTGCTTAGGTGACATTCCTTCACGAGTTAATTTTTGTCAGGTGGGTCATTGCTCTCCATTTCACCACAATTTAAGCTTTTGTGCCGCATTATTATTTTTCCCTAAGTACTTCAAATGTGCCCAACTCTACTTCAGGATATTAGAAACTTACGCTATGACGTCGCGCTACAATGGTTACCTCCTCGACAATTGAATTGATGTGATGTTTGTTTCATGACTTGGCACCACACTAGCGTGTGCCTAGATACATGCCCAGCCCTTTTGCAGATTCCAAGATGGTCTCTGGGGCATTCAGGTGTCACACAAGGTCGGCCTAATTAATGATGCACTGCAGGCGAGAGCTTGACAGGGTAATCAAAATGGTTTTGCAAATAATGTGCAAGGTAGTACTGCAAATAATGTGCAAGGTAGTACTGCAAATAATGCTCAGTGAAATGCTGCGTCACATGTGGGTAATTCGTGGACCACTGTCGTTCCAACTAATTTTGGTGAAGCTACAGTTAGTGAGGTATATTTCGATGGCAATTCTTCGTATCTTTTTTATTGTTCTGGCACACCGTAAAATGCTTCTGCCACAAGTCAGACACTTTGCAACAGTGCTTCAAGTTCATACAACCAGAATGTCCAATCTGTTCCTTGTCACCCCACTACTGCTTCAACCATATTTCCCCCACAAAACAGAGTAACTTACAGTACTGAAAATAATGCTACTGCAACAATGATTCTGGGTCCAGCCAGTAAGTGCCGTACCTATCACAGTTCGTGAACTGGAAGCACAGAGACTGAAGAAGTCAGCTCCATGCAATGATCATCAGATTGGTCACATAGCTAGGTACTGTCATCAAAACAACAATGGTGTAACACTTAGGTTAGTGAATGAGAGAACTCATGGACTAGCATACATAGACTTAAACATCAACTGTTGCTTATTCACAGCATGTGTTGACAGTGCAGTGCTAAACAGCTTAGCAAGTAAGAAATGCTCCAAGCTATTGCTCCAAAATTATAACTCTACACTGTGGTGAGACATTCAAGCTAGCTGATGGAAAGACAATGGTTGAACCCTTTGGGAGAAGTTGATCTATCACAATTAGTCAGGGGTAAATACACCAGACTTAGGTTTGTTACTTTCAACAAATTAGCGGGAAAGTGCAACACTGGACTGGATTTCTCTCAGAGCATGGCACCATTATTGGCGTGCTATGGTCCCTTATTTGATGAACTAGCGGAGTTGCTCGCTTCCCTCGCTCATTCCGCGTCGAGGAGTTTTCATGCTGCAACTCTTGTGTGGCTGACCGACATTCCACGTCTAAAACGATCAAGCAGATGGTCAGAGTGCAGTACGTGTTTTTCGTAAGGCTTCACTGCATACACAAATGATAACCATAAATCATTCCAACAGTCTGGCCATCCGCGAGCTACGTCCGCGTCGATCCATGCTTCCAGTAATTTCTTTGATTCCAAGAGCATCACAAAATCATGTGCTGATTATTTCGACGCAAACTAATTGTAATCATCGCTCACAGTTTGTCTATCACATTCCTAGGCGTGCCTGCATTTCACCTATATCATTCAAAACACACGATTTGTTTGTTTGCACTTTTGCTCGTCTTCTCTTCCAGAAGTAATCCCCTATGAAGGTGAGAG
Organism: Lithobius niger; assembly: GCA_023313725.1. Lineage (NCBI taxonomy): Eukaryota > Metazoa > Arthropoda > Chilopoda > Lithobiomorpha > Lithobiidae > Lithobius > Lithobius niger. The sequence goes on from JAHWFP010250266.1 coordinate 167,609, forward strand.
ATGAAAGATTGAGAGAGAGAGAGCAAAGCGAGACACATTGAAAAGGTTTACTTTACGTGGAAATCGCTCGCTCTGCTCGCTCAATCCACGCACCACCGTGCTTCAGAAACACGAATGTTTGGCTCCCTTTTAAAACCAGGTTTACATGCATCAAGTCAGTTGATACAAAACCAATTTTAATATCTGTGTGTGTTACGTTGCAAAATACGCCGTCGTTTAGATTATTTTTTGCGTGCATCCTTCTCCAGATCAACTCAGTGCGTAACTAATAGCTTCAAGACGATCCATGCTTCACGTAATTTATATGTACTGATTAATATTGATTATTTCGATGCGCTGATTATTTCGATGCAAACAAATCGCGAATGTTGTTCACAGTTCGTTCGTCACGTTCTTTAGCATATCTACATTTCACCTACATCATTCCAAACATATGATTTGTTTGTTTGCACGTTTGTACGTCTTCTCCTCCAGAAGTAATCCCTTACGAAGGTAAGAGACGAAAGATAATAGAGCAAAGTGAAACACACATTGAAAAGGTTTAGTTTACGTGGAAATTGCTCGCTTTGCTCGTTCAATCCTCGCACCTCCGTGCTTCAGAAACACGAATGTTTGACACCGTTTTTAAACCAAATCTATTGTTTTCATTTTTCCATGCATCAAGTCAGTTAATACAAAACCAATTTTAAGATCTATATGTGGTGTGTTGTAAAATACGTCGTTCTTTTAGGTTTTTTTCCGTGCATCCTTTTCCAGATCATCTCGCTTCGCTCGAGGAGGTTTTCATGAACAAACTATGACGTCATGAACAAACATCATGAGGGTTTAAAAAAACTTTGACGCTATTTTTTCAGGGTTTTTCGAATTTTTGAGGGTCATAATATCAAGTTACAGCGATGAAAATAGGCCTATACTGAGCGCAATTTAATTATCTATCGTTTGGTCCTACTCTAATGTTTGTAGGTGCTTTGGTTCCAGAGGAGTAGACGTACAAACACACACACGTACATCATATGTCCTTAATGATATAGATGATTTTATTTCCACTCCCATGCTGAGAGTGAGAGGAGGTGTAAGGTATCGTATCTTTTGAGTCAATATTGTTTTCACACTCATACTGTTGGAACCTATGATGATCTGGAAGTTCGGTTCTTCTCTGCAAGCGTAATATTATTATTGTGTCATTTGGTTTGTCTTTGATGAGCATGTCATGAACTGTTGGAAGTAATCTTGTTTGTCTTTTCCTCTTCCCTTGGCAGGCATTCTATTTTCCAAAAGCTTGGTAAACTTCATACTTTTGGGGTCTGTCCATCTCTCGCTGTCATTGTGGTTATCTCTTGAAGACAGTCACAGTTTAGAATGAATGAAGTTGGGTTTGGAGATTCTTTTAATTTCTCTCTAAATGGACATGATTTTTGAAAAGATTTACCAACAATATTTAAACTTGCCAAAGTGTACGTTTCTCATCAAATTGCTGAGAGATTCTTCTTTGACTTCTTTCTCTCAGACAGATATCGATGATTTTTAGGCAGTCAAGTAGATTGTTAAGCTTGGATAGGGACAGGATGAGGGTGCGTAATGCTCTCAACTCGTCACCTATCACCGTTGGTTGTTGGACAGTCCCCATATTGGCTATTATTGACAGTGTGCTTCAAATTCATGTCAAGTGATGAAGTAATATCTCCTATCACTGAGTTTGCACGTGTGATGTCTGTAATCTACCCTAAAACAAAACTTGTTAAGGATTCCCGCCAAGCTTTTTGGTCGTGTGAAGTTGTGATATCAAACGCCAAGCTCTTTCGCCAAGATAATCCACCGAGTAATACTTCGAAGGTTAAATTAAATATATGAAAATTGCTTACAGTGCAATTTTCAATTATTTCTTTTATCGTTTGAAGTTTTAGTCAGTGGGATTAGCTTGCCGAAAAGCTTTGCGGGAATCCTTAACAAGTTTTGTTTTGGGGTAGATATCAGATATTTTTGGTCCAAATTGATGAAATGTATTATTTTTTTTAAACAATATTGAGACGGAAACACCAATATAGTTTTTTGGTCAATTTCTTTTTTTCTCTTTGTTGTTGTTGGCTTTCGTTACATCACCTTTTTACAAATGGTCATTATTTCTTATTAGTACTGAACTATCTCCTTGCAAACGCACAGATTTATTTAATGTTCAGTTTACTGGCGTTTGCTTTTTTTAATGTTTTGTATCTTTGTCAATTACGGTTTTCTAGAAACAAACACTTGATCTTCAGTCTCCGTCTTGCAGCTGGCGTTTGTTGATTGGCATTCTTGCATAATAACAATGTTTAAAACAATGTAAAACAATCATTCTGGTCGTTTAGAGCTCCCTAACCCCTGAACCACCTGAGTAATTATAAGATCCGTATTAAAAAGGGTACATCTACAGAGCAATATCTTTAAAACGAGCTAATAACCAGCTTTATTCACTGCATGAAAGAATTTATTTTCAGGAAACAAAAATAGCGTTAGCCAGTAACTAGTAACTAGTAATTAGGCAAATTTCAACGGTATTCACGTCGTTTTTTCAACAAGAAAACGTTATGCTGTGTCAGTGACAGTTACTTTTATGTTGTTAGGTGACCAAAGTCTCCCGATCAAGCAAGTTTCAGCCTTTTCTGTCGCATTTTATTTATCCTCAGATGGCTGAAAACAGCCAAACTACCTTAGCTGTAAAGACACAACGTGTCTAGTGGTAGCCATGCTCACATATATATTTTATCTGGAGGTTATCGTTTATCTTGGCGGACGACACACTAGCGTGTGTCTTGATATCACCAGGTTGTGTTGCGTGGCCATTGGTGTACGTAGAAGTTTGAGCATTTGCAGCTGTAGTTGTTTCACAGTTAAGTCTAACTGAAGGTTGGCCAGTGACAGGGGGTAACGGGTGCATTGTGGTTTTTTGTTATGTGCTGAAGTTGTGGTTTTTGACTGTGTAGAGGTGGCAAAGGCAGAGATAAACATAGAATACGGTTTTAACTAAGGGAATTGACTAAGTTGTTGTTGGTAACCTATATAGTGAGGGTTAAAGAGTCTACAAAAGTCATCACTGGCTGACCATTTCACTGCCATGCATGAATCTTGCTTGAGCACATGTCTGCAATGTTTCAACTGTTGGCTGCAGCTATGTTAAGTCCTGCATCTGTGTTGTTCGTTTAGCCATCCTTTTCTGATTTAACATTTTTAACTGATTTCTTCGGAATTGAGTGCTATAATATTTTTATTTTTTCCATGTCTGTGGTTGGGAAAAATCAGAGCGTCTGTTTGTCCATCAGATTGCTAAATTACACCAGAAGAGGATGCTGGAAATCCAGCACTTAGCGCATTTTCCTTGTCATTTAGCTTGCTATGTACTAAATGCTATGTCAGCTTCCAAAGCAGTTTATTTGAAGCGGTTGCCCTTTACTAACCATTTGCAGGCATTGATGATTTGCTTGGTGAATGTAGGAGTGTGGTATTTTGTTTCGAATATTGTATTTGTTATTTGGTAATTTTGACATCTTCATCACTGTTTGCATTGGAATGGTGTGGGTAATTATTGGTTGACATTGAAGTTACAGCAGTGTGGCTGCAGTGTTCTAGGGAATAAATCAATTTGCGAGTTGTGTGTGATTGACTGCGGTTTACATTAAGGTCTCATTTAGGTATTAAGCACTAAGTTAGTTTTTTCCCTTTACTAAAAACAATTAAATACTAACAAAGTAACTACAAATTAGGTCAGCAGAATGAACTTGAAATGTTTGTGTAGGGTAAAGCTCAAATTCGAATCATACCAGGAGCGTGTAAAGTTTCCTTAGGATGGTAAGTATAGGGTAATGAACTGCTGAAGAACTTATTCTAGCATATGACGAATCAAAGTGTTGAAATGGCTAACTTTTAAACCGCAAAATGAGCTCATAAGGAACTTTTAAGAGGTATGTGGACCATGTAGTAATATGTCAGTCGCAGATAAGTTGATGTGCAAATCAATAATGCAGGTAGACCGACTTGAAGAAAGGGAGGGATTTTTATTTTCAAATACTGGTGTGATTTAAAAGGACGAGCAAATGATTCGGTTTGCACAATTTGCATATGAATTGCTTAAAGAGTCTTTCAGTATTTGTCTTCTTGTAAACCTTGCCTTGCCAAACTTTTCTGAAGCAGAGAAAAGCCCCTTCCTGTCCCCCTACCACACTCACCTGTAGTACTACGAATTTTGGTACTATGAATTTTGGCTAACAAATTCCAATTTCCAATTCCAAATTCCAATTTTGGCCAACAAATGACCAACAAATTCTTGCTGATCGTGCTAAAACGTGAATTAGCACACAAGTCATTCTTAACAGTACAAATCGAACTAGAATTTGTTGATCATCAACCTCATGGAGAGGACCTCATCAAGTTCCATGGATAGTTTGATTTCTACTGCTCACAATTACTTGTGTACCAGATTTCATTCTTTTAACACTATCTGGAGGAATGTGTTTGTCAGGCCTCAAGGAGGGAGCACGGGGTGGGGCCCGGCCGGCGGGAATGTTGTGGTGCCTTGTAGGTTATCTCGAGGGGGTTCCATAGATAGTTCAATTTGTACTACTATGAATGACTTGTGTATCGCAATTCAAGCGTTTAGCCCGATCTGCAATAGTTTGTTGGTCAAGCACCAGACAGGGGGCACAGGGGAGCGCTAGGTGGCCCCTTTGGATATTTCGTGGGGTTGTAATGCTAAGAATGACTTGAATGCCGAGTTTTACGCTTTTTGCTCGATCCGCAAGAATTTATTGGTCAAACCTCAGTGAGGGTGCACAGGGGGTGCTAGGGTCCCTTTGTGGGTATTTCATGTGGGTTCCATGGCTGATTCGATTTATGCTGCTAAGAATGACTTGTGTGCCAAATTTCATGAATTTAGCTTGATCTGTAAGAATTTGTTGCCAAAGCCCCTGGGAGGGGGCACGGGGTGGAGGATGCTGGGAGGGGGGCCCCCCCGGCGCCGACGACACTTGGGGGGTATTACATGGGGTCCAAGACTTGTGTACCAAATTTCATGTTTCTAGCGCAATTTGCAAAACTTTGTTACTCCACGTAATGATTTCTGCCCGGTGCTCTACAATAATAATTGCTCTGCCGACGAGAATAATGCAGTCACTTCAATATCGTGTTCAAAAGGCCTTGGTTGGTGTTAATACCTACATTTTAAGCTATACAAATTGAAAATCAGTTTATTGGTTCGATCTCTAGGTCAGAGCAAACGTTCTAGCCCATTTGGCTTTCCGTGTCAAGAATATTGTAGTTACATTAAAATAGCCTGCGAAAGGCTCTAGGCCTTGTCCGTACCTACGTTTTAAGCTATAGAACTCTAAAATCGGTTCAGTGGTTCGATCTACAAGTGAGAGCAAAGATTACATTAATGATTTTTGCCCAGAGCTCTGCAATAATAATTGCTCTGCCGATTAGAATACTGCAGTCACATCAAAATCGGGTTCAAAAGGCCCTGGGGGCCTAGTCTCGAGTTGCGCTTTTTAAATCGCATGCGGTTTTACCAAAAAGAGCGCCGAAATCATGGCTCGCCCATTCTATCGCACGTGACTTTTGACAAAACCGCATGCGATTTGAAAACGATCAAGTCGAGACTAAGGCCCCTGGTCGGTGTTAATACCTACGTTTTAAGCTATACAAATTGAAAATCGGTTCATTGCTTCGATCTCTAGGTGAGAGCAAACGTTTTAGCCCATTTGGCTTTCCGTGTCAAGAATATTGTAGTTAAAATATCCTGCGAAAAGCCCTAGGCCATGTCCAAACCTTCGTTTTAAGCTATAGAACTTGAAAATCGGTTCAGCGGTTCGTTCTCCAGGTGAGAGCGAAGAGTCCCAACAACAAGAACAACAATAACAACAAGAAATGGCCACGCTCTGCGCGCCAAACGGTTCTATTGTTGTCATTAAAATTTTGTAATTCAGTGAAATAGTAACGACATGACCCCAAATACCGAATTTCGTTGTTCTATTTCAATTCTGGGCCAAAGTGTAGGAGTTCAAAGTTTAAGGCTTCAAGGCTTACATAAGGTCCTTGATACAAATCGGATGTATTCCCTCGCATTCAGCCACAAATAATCATAAGCCTTCAAAGTTTTAGTGACGCGTGGTGCGAAACAGAACAAAGCAGCACTGGTGTCTATGACTCTTTGTCTGTCCACGATAACTTCTGAACCTGTCATCCAAAACACTTCATATTTTCTACATGCGTATTATGCTCTATTTGTGGATTTCAGTTCTTAAATCAACAAGCGGCTGCAGCTATTATCTAATCTCAAACCGGTCTTCTGTATGCATCCGCCACTTTCGAAAATATTGCGGCATACCTCTCTATCACACACTGCAATAGCGCTTACAGTACATAATCTAAAAGTAGTAACCATCACAATTGCCAGTTGAAATCTGTTAGCTTTTAGGCCTAGTTTTATGTTTTAGGCGTAATTGTCAGCTTTTAGGCCTAATTTTTACCTGCCGTTATAATTCGTTAGTAGCAGGTAAGGATGAATTGGGTTTGAGAGTAGGCTTATTCCTTTATGTTACTTGATGCGGATAATTACTGCTGTGAAACGTGATTTAAGGTATAATTTTCAGCTTTTAGGACTAATTTGTTTTACCTGCCACTTTAATTTCGTAAGTAGCAGCTAACGGAATTTGGGTGGAGACTAGGCCTATTTATCCATGCAACATGGTGTCGAGACTATTTTTAATGAAGCTAATGTGTGTCATTAACGAAATCCTTTTGTTTTTATGGTCAGTGTATCATCAAGTGGTGATTAAATGCGACGATCAAATGTTATTATTTCATTCATTTACGTCGAGAAAGCCTATTATCTATTTTGCCGTGTTTTTTTTTTCAATAATTTTTGGTCGCTGAATTTAATGGTGAAAACCGTTTGTCTCTATCTGGTCGCATTATGAAGTTGAAAAAGGCAATGGACAAGCCCACAAAGTCATTGCAATAGTCATGCAAAAGAATGGATATAATCATTACTCAAGGAACTTAATCAGAAAATAATGTGCAACTAATGACTTGATACAAAAATGACAACTACGAGGACGTGAGTTAAGTTTTTCAAATAATGGTTGACCACCATTATGTGATTCCTATTGCTGATGTAGGCTACTCATTGCTTTTTAATGTTCCTTTTCGTTTATATAATAGGGTTTTACTTTGCAAATTTGAACTGTAGCTGACACTAATAAGAATTTTCACATGCTTCGTGTTATCCATTTATTAATTAAAAAAAAATTCAACCAATACTCCAACCTTATGAACCTTCATGGCGTTTTGTACAGAAACCAACCAACAAAGAAACAAGAATTTAAATAAATACAATAAATGCTTATGCTAAAAAACCATGAGCCCACGGCTCATATGGGTGACAGTAGTTAGGACAGGTAAAGTGACGGTTGAAGAATGGAGGTCACAGCCATCAAAACCAATGCTCCGATTTTACGCTCTTTATTATTAAATGAATAATAAAAAAGCGACATAGGTTCCAGTAATACAAATCTACTTAATACGTCTAAACATTCAGGCATGCAATATGACCACGGTCGATTTCCTTTGGAGACGATGGGGGGGGGGGGGGGAACGCCCCCCCCCCCCCCCCAACCCCCCCAAAAAAAAATTTAAAATTAAAAAAAAGGACCCAAAACGGAATTTCTTTGTTGCCCCCCCCCCCCCCCCCCCCCCCCCCAACCCTCACTCCCACCATCGCCACCACCTTACCGGTTGCCAGATGAAAGGTTTAACTGTTGGCAGAGTTGAGGGAAGAGGTAGTAGTCTCTCGCGTTTGATAGCTATCTTTTTTTTAGGGGGGGGGGCGGTGAAGGGGGCGCAGTGGGTTAGGATGAGCAATCCTGTATATTGCATTCCTTATTCAAACATAATGCGTGTTAACTTTAGTTCGCGATTCCAGACGAGTTACATTAATAACCAGCCAATTTCTAATTTTCTTCTACAGCTAAATTTTCTTAACAGACGAAAGACAAAGCTCTCGGTTTTTTTAATTTTTCTATCGAAAGTGATCGTAGAATGAATTTGGAATTCTGCCTTGCGAGAAGAGGAGCACGGAAGTCAATACCGATGAAGTACCTCCGTATACAGCATTGTATCTAGAGATTATACACGCGTACGTTATATAATGGCAATTGAGACACGTTTATCAATCGCGTTTTTACGCACGCAGCTGACCTTTACTAGTTTCGAATACATATAACAGTACAAATTAACACTGGCGCTATGCATGCAGATTACACTAATATATGAAAAGATATTTATGCATGAACTTGCTACTACTAAAGGATATTTGTAGTCAAGTAAACAGTTCAAATTGTCTTGAGTTATACCCGAGAATTTAACAAAAATATCGGGGCTCGTCCGTACTACAGCTACGCACGATCCGGTTGCTCGCGAACGGACTCACAGTTGCTACAGTAAATGCTATTCCTATAACTTCCGCGGATTGTACAACGATTAACTGATTGGTAGGAGCCGCAATTTGTCAGACATAGTTATGTCTGACAAATTTATAGTTATGTCTGACCTGAATTGTCAATATGCGTAGGATACTGGGACAGTTACTGGCAGTTATTGACAGATGCGTCAATATTAAAAGGACATATATCTTCTCATTATCTTCGAGCATCCTGTACTAAATAGGTTTTACAACATTTACATAGGTTAGAGAGAATGTAGCAAAACCGTTTCTCATGAGTGGAAAAATAGAAAATTGAATGCCTTTGCAACATTTACACACGCGTGAAGTAATGTTGCAAAACTGAGTAATGCAGGAAACACAACCAGGTGAAATGTACCTTCAAATGTAGACATTCACCAGATAAGTTCGAATTTTGAGCTTGGTCGTTACAGTGAATTATTATAATCAAATTATAATCGTGTGAAACCCTGTTCTTCTGCATATATGTATACACACAGATACTTTATATAATATTTTGTTTCTTGCAGTTAGCCTATTTTATTTCATCATCTCAATTATGGGGTCAGCGTTAAAGCCTATAGCTGGAAGTCGGCCATCCTTGAGTAGCACAGAAGACCAAAGCATCATTACGATCAAAGTAGGTTCATTTTTTATTTATAAATGAGGATAGGTCTGCTATAATTCCCCAAATCAAACCAGTTAGGTTCATGACGTTTTTAAGAATTGCAGTTGTTTTGTAACGTCATAAAAGAAATAAGAAATATTGAACATCACAATATTAAAGGTGTTTCTACTGATACCCATATAAGATTTGGTATTGTAGTGCTGGCTCTCACAGTCAGCAACTGGCTAGCAAATGTATTTAGTTTTCAGTCATTTGTCCAATGAGTAGCGTATATTTAAAATTTACGTTAGGAACTATAGGTATGATTTGCCTGATTTTTTATCCTGGTCTGACGTTTGATGGATTACAGAACCGACTGGGCAACTGATGTATTACGTAGTGCATCCATGTCATAAGGAAGTTTTTTTTAACTATAATGCATGCATCCTGTGCAATGACAACAGAGTCGACAGGTACATTGGCATACAGATCTAGAAAACAGAGGTGGCACAGGATCGGCTACTTATTCTCAGTTTTTTTGGGTGGGTAAGTGGAGAAGGAGACAACCCGAAGTTCCTACGCGTAGTGGTTAAATGCGATATTGCGTCAGTCAGTCGTCAGTCAGTCCTCTGTGTAACCAAAGGCACAATTGCATTTTAATACCTCTAATTTTCCTTTTGCTGCCCCTTCCTTCTTCTGCTAACTCTGATTTGCATCTTGTTACCTACCCTCCTCCTGGAGGACGTGGTAAATTGCCTTTTCATACCTGCACTCCTCTGGACGACGTGGGGATTTGGCTTTTACCAGTTTGTATCTTTACTGGAAGTGACATCAAGATGTATTGACCGGAAATGATGTCAAGGTTTCCTGGAGTGACCAGAAGTGACGTCAAGGTTTACTGGACTGATGTCAAGGTTTAGTCGAGTATCCGGAAGTGACGTGTTCGAATGCAATCAAGGTTTACTCAAGCTCCCAGACGTTACGTTAAGATTAACTAGTGCAGTTCCCCCTCTCCCCTGTATATGGCCGGTTTATTGACTGTGACTGAGGATGGCGCTAATGACCAAGCTGTCAACGCGCCATTAAGCCTCTTCCCCCCCCCCCCGGTTCATAGAGCATTGTTGTGAGTTCCCGTTAGCAGTCGCCCAAGCTTTCATTAGATTTAGTTAGAGCCAGGGTTAAAAGACATAGAGACCAAGATTCCGTTTGCATTAAGATATTTTGACTGGAAAAAAACGTGACGTCATCAATACTGTGCCTCTTTGCTGAAAACATAGTTCGAATAATTACGTATACGACAATTCCGTTTGAAAGACATACAAAGAAACAAGATTACCGAGATTCTCACTGCGGACGCACAAACAATTAATATTATCAAGATTCCCACTGCAGACGTTAATACCATTGTGGAAACACACACATAGACAAACAAATAATATTACGATCCTAGTTATATAGAATGGAGCAAAGTCATGCACTCGGAAGCACCCAGAAATTGTGACATATTCGAGTGGCCAATTCGTAAACGTGCCAACACCCGTCTCGTGATGGTTTACTGGAGTTACGTCACTTGACTGACTATTTGAATTTTCAGTCTGGTTTACTTAAGTTTAGCGAGTTTTTTGTTAAGTTTGAACTTTGAGCTTAGTCCTTACAATGACTTATTATTAGGGATCGACCGGGGCGCCAAAATCAGAACCCACGCAATTATGAATACCCACCGAGTCAAGTCCGAGTACTGAACAGGATAGTAATTTTCAGTATTTTCTTTTAAGTTTAATATAAAATTGACCAGTAATTCTTTGTTCCAATTTTTTTCAAAATAAAGTGACGTGGGAAACAAATGAATTTTGGTTACTTTGGCCTCCCAACAAGTCTATGTTGGCTTTAAGAAACATAAAATGAAAATGAATTCAACAAGCATACTAACTTGCTCAGTAATTATTAGTTATAATTTTAATTAAGTGTTGCAGTATGAAGTTGGTACTTAGGCCCACCGTTTCTTTCCTTGCCATTTTTTTCACATGTGACAACTTTTGTGCAACTGACATTCAGAAATTGCATTTGCTTTACACTTAAAAAAAATCGTTTCAGTTCTTGGGTTTGGCTAACAAAACGTCCAGTGAATTTTTAGCGAATTTCAAAACACGTAAGAAAAAAAAATAATAAGTTTTGGGAGTTTCAGAAAATCGTTTTCTGGTTCTGAGTGTTGCTTATTATCCCACATGAAACATCCTGTTTGACGAGCGGTTTCAACATGGCCGCCATGATTACATTCAAATTACACGGAAGTGCTTGTACTTCGTTAGTCGTTGAAAATCGCAAAATGAAGTTTCACGATAATAAAAAATTAAAAGAGTAACCACAATGCAAAACTAAAACGGAAATCAGCCTATAATGTGCGCTGATCAGATGAGAACAACGCTGAGTAATTTATCGAATACCTACTTTCGGACGTTTTTTAATTTTAGTTCATTACCGCCCGTAATTAGAAAAAAAATTATTCTCTAAAACTATGAAAGCCATATATTTGATTTTTTCTGTGCACTGTAATGAATAATTGAACTATTTCGTGCAATTAGTTGTAGGTTACCCCAAAAGGTAAAATTAAACTGAAAATTATTACCTTGTTTGTACCTGGTCGAATTTTTTCCGAGTCTGAGCTGGGTCAAAATGGTATTACTAGGACTGAGCCGAGTACTTACCCGGTAGAACTCTCTTATTATAGTCAAATTATAAACGTGTGAAATCCTGTTCTTATTGCAAGGTTCGACTTCCGCGGAAAACTAAACTGAGTGAGTGCAGTATCATTATTGTAGAACATTTTCATGCAGGAATGGCTGACTTAGTCGATCGTGGTAGTCAGGAAAAGTACATAGCTGTACCGGAAGTTGTACCAACACCATCTTGGATGACATTACATCCGGTTGAGGTGCATTCTGGGTAATAAAAATGACAACGCGCATAGGGAACCCCCAAAATGGCGGTGACAATAATTGAGCAACCGCAAAATGGCAGCTGCAGGTTCGGTTTCAGTTTCGTATATTCAATAACAAGATTAGTTTGATTAGTGATTCTCAATACTACGCAAACTGGACACCCTATTGAACGATGAAAAAAATTATACAAAATTTAAAAATAAATGGTTGGTAGGCTCGGTTTCAGTTTGGCTAGGTTATATACCTCCAAAAGGCACCCGATATGTACGACCTTAAACAAAATCATGCTATCAGCCACCGTTTTCTCCAGCTGTGAAACGCTCATTTTTTCCGAAAGTTCTTTCAGTACTATGCAAAGAAAGATGATATGCAAGATATTGACGATGAAAATTATGGCTGATAGGCTCGGTTTCAGTTTGGCTACACTATATGCCTCCAAAACGCAGCGATATGTATGACCTTGAACAAAATGACATTGTCAGCCACCTTTTTTCCTGCTGTAAGACTCTTTCTCACTCTGAAAACGTTTGTTGTATTTTTATTTGTTTACAAAAATAAACAATTCAACATTTAAAGTCTTTTTATTTATTTATTTACTTATCTTTTGTTGACGTTCAAGTTGGACAGTTAGACAACAGGAGATGACTTTTATCTGTAAACTGACCCAATAGACGGCGTCACAATATGAGCTATGAGGGTGGGTCTGAATTCTGCATTTACACTCTACAAAGTGGGAGAAACTTTACTGTTCAACGAAAATATTCATTTGGGAATTTTTTTTTCGTATTGTGTAAACAAAAGTTACAACAAACATCTCTCAGGGTGAGAAAGAAAGATGAGAAAGTGACCAACAATGTGCTCAACACTTTAAGAAAGCTGTAATATTTCTTTTTTTCACCTAAGAGATGGAAGCATGAATCGCTTGCAATCAATGATTGGGAGAAGTGGGAAGGATTCCAACTGAGCTCATTCTGCCCGAATTTGGCAGATTACATTATTTTCCCCTTCAATCATATTCCTTTTGACTCGTAGAAATACAGATAGCTGACGACAGCAGATGACCCATAGAATTTAGAAATTAATGGACGGGTTGTTTGCGTGTTGTTTTAAGACGTCGTAAGCAATGATATTAGACTACAGGTCTGTGAATTGAACCAGGAATACATGTAGAAAGGTAAAAAATAAGCCTACAGGCAAGAAACAAACAAAAAAAGTCTCAACTTATACAACGATACTGTTAGAATCACAGAATCGAATCTGACCATTTTGTCCATGTCACGAACATTGTGAAAGACAACATATACTCTCTCATGAGTAAATTTATTCTCGAACTAGCAATGTTGAGCCTGCATTATTTTGCTTTTGTGGTTTTTATTTTTTTATTTTATTTTTTTATGGAAGTGTCTGCTGCCACCCCCCGGGTGGTAGGAGACCAGGAGTCTCCTACCATCCAGCGTTGCAATACGTGCTCTGATTGGGTGATGCGGGTAGCCCATCAACCAATAACAACGCAGGAATTTTAAACAACCGCCATTTTTGTGAAAACTATTTTGTCTATGTTGTGCTGTCGATCATAATGGTGAAAAAGATCTTTTGTTGAAAGAGATTCGTCCAAGATTTACCAACCCAACCTGTATTACAACTAAAAATTGCATGTATAATGGCTGATTGAGTTTTAATTCGTGATTCATATTGACATCTGCCCGCACAAGCCGTGATAGTGTCTGGCGAACAAGTGGCGACAGCTGCGTTAGGCCTTACCGTAATGCAAAAAATGCACCTCTACATATTTTTTGTGTGTACAAAATCCTTTTTGCCTAACAATGTCTGTAAAATAATGCTTGGAGATGTCACAGACTTATGAAATTGAGAAAAATTCAGCGTTCGTTGTGTGTCCGTTCAAAATGAGTGTTGTAGGCTAGTTTATAAACAGCGTTACGTTATGCCTAACCGTGGTCCGTTTACTTTCGTTTTTGAGCGCATAAAAAAAATCCATTTTAGCCTAAAAGGTTTGTAAATAACGAATCGCGTAAGGCTTAAAAATTCGTCTTTTGTGTTCTCCGAAATTCGTATTACATTCCATTTGTAAACAGTGTGTTATGCCTTGCTTTTAGTACATGCTTTTAGTAATTAGTACATCGATCGTTCCAAAGTAAAAAGAAGAGCTAGCTACCTTTACCATTATTATCTCTGTTCAAAGCGTGAAAATTCACTTTTGTAACTGTATATGTACACCTTACAAATCGGAAAAATTCACCTTTCTTTCGTTGTTTTTGTGCTTCGAAATCTGAGTGAAATCACAATAGATGCCATGAAAAATGCGGTAGCGTATTGTTGTTATAGGAACGTAATTTGCGTACAAATCTTACCCCACGGTCGTTTTTCTGTTTTGATATTGTTGTACTGGTGAATACATTAACGATACCGAATTTGTGATCCCGTACATTTTTGTTAAAAGCACTAACTTGTTCCATTACAACTTGACAACATTAGAACTCTGTGGGATCAATTTATTAGCCTAAAAGTTTAAAACTGGGCTTTAATAAGGGGCGGGTTATTTGAACTAATTACCATGTAGTACCACACGTAGACCTAATACTGGAACTGCAAAGAATTTGACCATTCTACTTTGAGTGATAGAAACACAAATTTAAACAAATGATGCTCATACTCAAAATGTCAATATACCAGTATTGCAAATTTTCTATATGCACCCGAAAAAAATTATTTTCAGTCCTATCTTCGTCAGGCAGCAAGAAACGTGTGAAGTACAGTCTATATTAGACTGGTCCTTGCTGCCTGACGAAGATAGGACGAAAAATAATATTTTTTCGAATAATGTCTATCAAAAATTCGCGATACTGATGAGTAACCTGTTGACATTTTGAGTGTCACTTGTTTACATGTGAGTTGGTAACTACGTGGTAGTTAGCTCAAATGATTGCTCTCCACCCCCATTATTAAAGCCCCATTTTAAACTTTTAAATTCAATGAAAATTTACTTGAAATTTCTAGAGACTAATGTTGCCTTCGGTGCATCAAGATTGCCTTCTGAAAATAATTGCTGTTTTGGGGAAAATGTATCATTCATGATCGACTTTTAAGTTATGTGTCACCCACATTTAGGTGCCTCGCCCTAAATGCGCGTCGCGGTTTAACTGTCCCAAAAATAAAACGTGCCTGGCCTTTGTTTTGCGTCGGGTTGTGTCATGAAAATAACTGCCTGTGTGCTCATTTGAGGAAATATGGCAACATCTTACTGTAAACTGTTTAACTTGGATTTTTGTTGAAACGGTTGACCTTTGTTTTGCAACTAACCCACAGTTAGCCTTCTGGTGTCTGCTCACCGTCGAATGGCGCCACCATCCGTCCAAAGTGCAATTTGATGCTTGTTGTCAGCTCTTGATCAGCTGATCAAATGAATAAAACAATCTAGCTTACGAGAAACACAGTCAACAGCCTTGAGTTGGTTCACTTCCTTCATAACTATAGATCATAAAACTTTAGCACAGTCTATAACATAATGGCGACGAGGATGGAATTCAACAAAAAGAACCTAAAATGAAGATAAGTATAAAAATTTTCTAGTTTCTACTTGTCTTCATTTTAAGTTCTTTTTATTGAATCCCTCCCGCAACAAACACCGCATTGCACTCTGGACGGGTGGTGGCACCCTCCGATGGTGAGCAGAGACACCATGAGCCTATTAGAAAACACTGTTTAAATAGTACATAAAAATACTTTAAAGGCTACTGATAGCTGCATCTGACACTAGAGGAAGTAAGATAGTAGTATACAAATTCATCTATCATGGATTTAGTATGCTACTGTTTAAATCTATGATATCACCTGTGTTTACTGACATACATTTAAGTCTAGTGAAGTTTTCTGTACCAATTGCCTAAACCTAGGTTACGGTAGTACCTAGTAAGATAACGTTTTTGTCCACCAAGTTTTTTAGTGGACTAAACTAGCTTCCATACCATTAGGAAAGTCGCTGCTCGGAAAAACTGTACCCTTCCTAGTAAAAGCTGGGTGAAAACAACACTGATCCAACATAACCGAACCTCTGACAAAGAAAAAATAGGCCTAGCGCGACAACCAAAGTCCACCAAGATGCAAACAAGTGATCTAACATAACCAAACCTCTGACAAAGAAAAATTAGGCCTAACACGACAACCAAAGCCAACCAAGATGCAACACGCCCGCTACGAAAGCTTCTGCATTGGGAGATGGGCAAGCCATTTATGAGCATGATACCGTCAATCTCGTATTAAACGCCCTGCTCACTCTTAAAATGCTCTTAAGTTACAAGTACCAAATCAGCGAGTTAACACCTTCCCCTTAAATCTGTTTTTTTTATTACAATATTGACTAAAAGCTTACAACATTAAATTTAAATCCAAAGCGATTCTCGATAACCATTTTCATTACCATTTACCAAAAGTTTGCATTTGGACTTGGAAATCAATTTCCCCTGGATGTAAAATGGTTGCATTCTCTGCCATTTCAGCATGCCTCCTGTCCTGTAGTTTAAGAAAGAGTGAAAGGGAAAGGCTAAGTAACATGCAATAGTTTTTACAATATGATCATACACCAATTTTCACGCCAATCTGACACCGATAATTTTCACGCCAATTCCAATTCAGGCAATTTCCATGCCAAACCGATCCTGATAATCAAGCTTATTTTTTTTTTTTACAAGAAAACTCAATAAAGCAATGATTTGTACATGAAGGCACATTGCCAGAAGTGTATATCAGATTATCAGTTACTGTAACTGTCCAGAGCCCATGTAATGTGCAACAGTGGTGAATTTGGTTCCATCAGCAAAGATTACTTGTTAAACGCTCATGTGTCTATGCCAAAGCAGTTAATTTAGACAAATTTGGGGTAGGGCATTTTAAAATTAATCCATTTTTTAACCTTACTTCTGTCTAGGGAGGGAGCGTGTTTACTATATCACGGAAAAGTCTCATTTATTCATAAAATAAATCGTCGCTCCTCCAAAATCCAACATAATTCCGAATAAAAACTTAATTTCTAACCACACAAACCTTCGTAACTACAGCACGGAGGGGAGGGGATTGCACGCTGAAACGCAGCATGCGATGTCATTTTTTTGGAAGTTGGTGGGAAGTTTGTATTCTTTTCCTTATAGGAGAGAGTGACCCACACGGAAGCTGGCGTAGATAACTGTCCTGGAGGGAAAATTCGCTAAGTTCACACCAACTTATGGAAAATGGCGTCACAAATGCACAGTGGCCTACTATAGTTCCTGACCATAAATCTTGTTGAATAAAAATTTGATTTCATTAAATGTATGAAGCTGCTAGTTAATTTTGCAGCTGAAAAAATATGATTTAACTCAACTACCTCACGATTTTGATAGTAAAGCATTGTAGTAGGGTGGGCGTTAGCTTCGCTTGAGGGTTTAATAGTTTCATTAATTTCGGTAATAGTTTCGTTCATTTTTTTACAACAAACGTTATAACAGGTAAAAGAGAATTCATGTTATCTGTTACAGTTACCTGGCTTTACCAGTAAATTTTCACGGATCTAGTGATCTGTATCCTCATGCTTTCTTCATCAAGACCATCAAAAGAAATGACTTCTGGGTCCACGTTCATAAAAATATGGGTAAAAGTACCTTTTACGTAGTACCATATGAAAAATAACTCTAATAATCATCAATTCACAGGAAGCTACATATAAACAGTAAAATTGGTAGAAGAAAACTCACAGAAGAGTGAGAGCAGTAAACATTTATTTCTTTTTAATATCTCGACTTTTTTCCTGCGTTTCGATGTTTAGAGGCATAATGCAGTCAAATTCAACTCTTGCAAGGTATTTGAGAAAATTGACGTTTTGGTTATCATACTTTGGTTTGAATATAGAATAGAAGAATAGAATAACCCGACGGTGCAAGCTTAAAGTGAAGAAGCTCCCCCCTCCCCCCCTCCCCAACCACCAAAAACCCAGACCAACAAGGGACCAGCCACCAAAAAAGCCTAAGCAAGAAAGTGGTCCAGCCGATTTTTAAAGGAATCAAGTGAAGGGGAAAGAACAACCGAGACGGGCAGAGCATTCCATGCCTCGGCCACACGTTCAGGAAAAAAACCTGTGCCGCACGTTGCCGGAGGATTTACTTCCACAGAATTTAAGGGGGTGCCCCCTGGTCATGGTATGAGAAAGACAGAAAAAGTCAGCAGCCTGAACGTCAATGAGGTGGTTTAAGATTTGGTACGTGAGGGTAAGATCTCCACGGAGGAATCTGGTTTTGACAGGGGTCAGGTTCATTTTGCGAAGACGTCCTTCGTAAGAAAAGTGTTTTAGGGGAAGGCACCATTTTGTGAGGCGGCGCTGACATGTTTCATGAAAGGCGAAGAATGAGGCGTAACAGGGGCGGCCAATCTGAGAACCGAATTCGAGTGTAGGGCGGAGGAAGGTTTTGTACAGGATAGCAAACAGCTTTGGTGAGACAGCAGAGAAAGTTTTAAGAATATAGTGGACTTTTTTAAAGACTTTGCCGATGATATAATTAGTATTAACATGAAATTTAAGAGACGAATCAACCAAAATTCCCAAGTCCCTATGGGACGTATTAGTAGGGATAGTAGAGTTACCAAGGCGGTAGCTGTAGTGTTGGTTGTTATGCCCAAAATGCAGCACCACGCATTTGGGAAGGTTAAGGGCAAGACAGTTTTTGGTCGACCAGATGGCAACAGCGTCGATGTCTTGCTGAAGATCTTGATGGAGATAAGCGGGAGAGAGAATTTTCAGGTCGTCCGCATAGCTCCTGCTAAAGGAGTGGATGACAGAATGGAGGTCATTCAGGAAAAGATTGAAAAGAAGGAGGCCCAAAACAGATCCCTGGGAGACTCCAGAGGTAACAGGGACCCAATCACTAGAGGAACCCCCTGAGACTAACACGTTGTCGTCTCTGAGAAAGATAAGAGTTGATCCAGGCCATGTGTGATTTAGCAAAATTCAATTCAAATTCAAATTCAAATTCAATTCAGAGTTTGTTAAGGAAAAGGGAGTGAGAAACAGAATCAAAGGCTTTGCTGAAGTCAAAGAATACAAGATCGCATCTCTTTGTCTAGGAAGGTGGTAAGGTGGTTGTAAGTTTCAAGTAGGTTAGATTGACAAGAACGGCCTGGGAGGAAACCGTGTTGTAATTTAAAGTCGATATTGAGATGTTGACAAATGCTCATAACAGATTTATGGAAAAACCTTTCAAGGATTTTAGAAGCGACACAAAGAAGACTAATCGGCCGGTAATTATTAACATCATGGAGGGACCCACCCTTACGAACAGGGGTGATATTAGCTTCTTTCCAACGAGTAGGAAAAGTGCAGGAAGAAAAGGAACTTTGATATATCAAAAAGAAAGGGGTAGCAAGAGATTTAGCACAGAATTTGAGAAAGAGAGAGGAAATGCCATCAGGGCCACAGGAAGAATCCTCCCTTAAAGCAAGGAAAGCATGCTCCACGTCCGAGCACAGGAAAGGAGCAGTAATGAAACCATCATCCATTTGAAGGCTCGGGAGATGTGGCAGATAAGAAGAGGCAAAATGCGAACCAAATTCTGCCGCAATATCAAGGTCATCGAGCAAGATAGGACCGTCATTACTCTTCAGACAGGTAGTAGGAGCAGTCGTCCTATTGCGATTAACATAGGCAAAAAGTGACTTAGGGTCCGATTTAGCTTTGAGAAGATTGAAGATTGTAAACTAAAGCTATGCTTTGTTTATGCTCAACCAAATAGTTCAACTAATTGTTCACTGCAAATTTTCGGTGGTCTTGATGTGTCCTTCCACCTTCTTTAGGCTAGTAAACTGGAAGCCCAGACTGCACAATTCTGCCGGCGATACCTGCTGTCTTCTGGACTCGCCAGGTGGAAGGATGTGACAACAGTCGAAAATTTGCAAGTAGTGGACAATTACTTGAACTATTGGGCTTAGTGTAAACGAAGCTTCAATCTTGTAAGATAGTTGTATGTCATTGAATGGAAGAGAGCAGATCAGTAACTTTTGTTTGACGACGATATTGGATTCCATGCCGTAAAAAATTAGTTTTCATTAGCTGCTGCAAAAATTATTATTTTGGGTGGAAATTTTGCAATCTAGTACTGTACTCAAGTTTCATTATCTTGACAAAGACTTTCCAGTGATGGAAACCTGAAAGTTATTTAGTGAACACCTGAACTGAAAACATTTGGTAACTGCACAGTAAAACTGATTATCACAGAAAATGTTCCTTCTGGATCCATTCAGAATGTAAGAATACTGGCTGTAAGTTAACATTCAAAAATCAAAACCAATTCAGCATAGAACTGTTTTAAAAAACGATAGTGCTAATTTGGCCATAACTAGTAACAACTATTTTTAATTTTGATTTAAGGGTTACATTTCTGTATCAAGAACTTTGGTTAAAAAAAAAACTTGAGTAAAATATATCTAATCAGCATGAAATTCGTAAAAAAATGATCCCTAAATGCATGTGATAACATTGTCGTATGTTGTGCAGCCTTCAAATTAAAAAAATAAGTTTAAATATTCTAAAGTAACTACTTAGTTTAAAGATTAGTGGTGTCAAGGATTTTTACCAGGAGCAAATGAAGATGGAGTAGGCCACCTTGCCTACAGCAGGCACGTCGGACCACCTACTCTATCTTCATTTGCTCCTGTTTTTACTATTAGTCAAAATAGTCTCCCTCTGGTACAAAGACCTCAAGAGATCAACGCGGGATGATATTTTTTAAATCAAGTAATCGTTTTTACTTTAGAGGTTAGCTTGTGTTCACAAGATATTTTTTTAAACAATGTAAACTGTTTAGTTACTAAATAACTTCTTAATGCTTTAATGTTACATCAAAATTTGTAGTAAATTAAGATCTGCAGAGTTTGTTGAAACCTAAAAAAATTATTTTGTACAGAGCTTTTTAGGTTCAAGCTTTGTTTGCCAACACCCCCTTCAGGCATTTTTTTTTTATCAAATTCAAACAAGCTCCAATTTTTCGAGTGGCAGCAAGCTTCTGCCTGCCGCCATTACGTCCCAATCCAGCTTTTTTTTTTGAAATCGTATAACAATACCTAAGTTTCAAACTGGTAGAAATCATTTGTCTGCCACCGGGGGCGGTTTTAACTGGGTTGGGGGGGAGGGGGGGGGGGGGCATTTGGCCGATTGACATTTGAGCTATTGGAAAGGTGGTAGAAAAACCTTTAAAACGGTGTACTGAAACATTAAAATCCGCCAAGAACTGAAAATATGCTCAGTTCAATTTGGCCTTGTTTATCAACAATCCACCGGCCAAATTAGCTTATAGAAAAAATATTTTAATCGGCAACCTACCAAATTTATTCACCAATTGGCGAGTGAGCGGTGGATTTCTGCACGTATAGTCCTGTGCAAATAATCCTGGTGGCAGGAAGCGTTCGAATGCCATCACCGTATAACAGACTTTTTTTCTATTTTTTATTATCAAATTTAAACAGAATCAAATAATCTGAAAAAGATTTCGGATGGCAGGAAGCAATTCTCTGCTAACATCCTCTTATAGACTTTCTTCTATGAAGTTTAAACAGAATCCAATAATCCGGGTGGCAGGAAACATTTTTCTGTGAACATCCTGTTAGGGACTTGTTTTTCTTCAAGTTTACACCGAATCCAATAAACCGGGTGGTAGCAAGCAATTTTATGTTTTCATCCGCACCCCCCCCCACCCCTCCCCAACCCTACAGACTTTTTTTGGCAAGTTGAAAGAGATTTCGTATGGCAGGAAGAATTTTTCTGCTAAAATCCTCTTACCTATTTTCTTTAGTCAAATTTAAACAAAATCCATTAATTCGAATGGCAGGAAGAAATTTTCTGCTAACATCCTTTACAGACTGTTTTTTTTTTTCAAGTTTAAACAGTATCCGGGTGGCAGGACCCAATTTTCTGCTAACTGTCTCTTACAGATTTTTTTTTTTGTCAACTCTAAAGAAACCAACAACCCCGGATGGCAGGAACCAATTTTCTGCCAACATCCTTTTTTTTCTTCAAGTTTACACCGAATCCAATAACCCGGGTGGTAGCAAACAATTTTCTGCTAAAATCCTCTTACCTGTTTTTTTTTAAATAAAATTTAAACAAAATCCATTAATTCGGGTGGCAGGAAGAAATTTTCTGCTAACATCCGCTTACAGACTGTTTTTTTTCAAGTTTACACAATATCTGGGTGGCAGGAACCAATTTTCTGCTAACAGCCTCTTACAGACTTTTATTTTGTCAACTCTAAACAGAATCCAATGAACCCGGGTGGCAGGAAGCATTTTTCTACTAATATCCTTTTTTTCTTCAAGTTTACACCGAATCCAATAACCCGGGTGGTAGCAAGCAATTTTCTGTTATCATCCCCCCCTCCCCAACCCTACAGACTTTTTGGGATAGTTGAAAGAGATTCCGAGTGGCAGGAAGCATTTTTCTCTTACCTATTTTTTTTTTAGTCAAATTTAAACAAAATCCATTAATTCGGGTGGCAAGAAGGAATTTTCTGCTAACATCCTCTTACCGACTGCTTTTTTCAAGTTTAAACAGTATTAGTATTAAAAAACGTTTAAGCGTATAAAATACGGATGTAAGCCTTAAAAAACATAAAGCCCTAAAGAAAAAGTTATTAGAAAAAGACATGTAAGCTATCAGCGTCGCACTAACACGTGTAAAAGAATCTCCAGTGACCAAAAAACAAGCTGGAGCTTCTTATACGTATTAGTGCGACGCTGATGGCTTACATGTCTTTTTCTAATATCTCTTTCTTTAGGGCTTTATGTTTTTTAAGGCTTACATCCGTATTTTATACGCTTAAGCGTTTTTTAATACTAATATCCAATATTTTTTTTCTTGTTTCAGCAAGAATTACACAGAAAAGAATACTGTAATCACCTTAAAATAACTGTTACAAGACAGCCTTTTTAATGCTCAATTTTAAGAGCTATAAAAATTGAAAATCGGTTCTTTGGGTCGATCTCTAGGTTAGAGAATAATTTCCCCAAGAAGAATCACAACAATAATTGTAGTTACATTAAAATAGCGTTCAAAGGGCCATAGGCTTTCTTCATACGTATGTTTTAAGCTGTAAAAGTTGAGAATCGGTTCATTGGTTCAATTTTCAGGTGTAGCATAGGTGTTACAGGCCAGAATTTGGGTAATTATGAACATCGAGCTAAAAGCCATGAAATTTAGTACACAAATCAATCCTTAGCTAATAAATCGAGCTAGCTATGGAATCTCTCGTGATGCCCCGTAAGGCCTCTTCCTGTCCCCCTACCACACTCACCTGTACTACTATGAATTTTGGTACTATGAATTTTGCTACGACAATCTTTCCTAATAGTAGAAATTGAACCAGCCATGGATCCCCATGAAATACCACCAAAGCCTCCCCCCAGCATCCCCTGCCCCTCCTTTGCTCCTCATGAAGCATCGATGACCAATGAAGGGGGCAAAGGAGGGAGCTGGGGGGTCTTTGGGGGTATTTCATGGGTGTTCCATGGCTGATTCGATTTATGCTGCTAAGAATGACTTGTACACCAAATTTCATGTTTTTAACTTGATCTGTAAGAATTTGTTGCGCTAGCCTCTGTGAATGGGCATGGACGGGGAGGCGCTGAAGGTACTTGGGGGTATTTCATGGAGGTCCATGGCTGGTTCGATTTTTAATGTTAAGAAAGACTTGTGTACCAAATTTCATGTTTTTAGCTCGATTTGCTGAAATTTGTTACTCCACTTAATGACGTCTGCGCAGTGCTCTACAATAATTATTGCTCTACCGACGAAAATACGGCAGTCATATTTAAATCGTGTTCAAAGGGGCCTGGTTGGTGTTAATACCTATATTTTAAGCTATACAAATTGAATATCAGTTCATTGGTCCGACCTCTATGTGAGAGCAAAAGTTCTAACCCATTTGGCTATCCGTGTCAAGTATATTGTAGTTACATTAAAATAGCATACGAAAGGCCTTCGGCCTTGTCCATACCTACATTTTAAGCTATAGAACTTGAAAGTCGGTTAAGTGGTTCGATCTCCAGGTGACAGCAAAGAGTTGTGGTGTCGTTTGGCAGGCAAGTTTTCGGCAAAATCATGTCCCTTTGGCTCTATTCGTCAATTTGGGTAGGTTGTATACCGGTATTCATGATGTCACCGTGTGTTGTAATCTCTTAAGTAGTTTTCTACTATTTATGGTCTAAATGAAATGTGGTAAACCCTGTGTCTTTAATATTTTAACACATCACTAGTCTTGGATTATTGGTGATTTTATTAATCTTAACTTTTAATCTTATAAGCACGTACTTCGATTTCATTTATGAAGGACTCATGCAAATTCTCTTTCATCCACATATACACGTGACTGACTTCGCGGCGTGTGACTTTGCTACCGTTTCTCTGGAGGGAGAGGTTGTTTGCCCGGAGCTGAGCACTTGTGGCTCAATCGGGCTTGAAAGCCACGATGTGAGGATTTTTGCTGTAGCGAGCACGAAGCGTCAGCCAGCCAAGCATGCACTTTGCACTAGAAGGTGGAATTTCGTCTCCCCAAAGTCTTGTCTGCCGTGGACCACGTTTTTCGTCTCCGGTTTGATATTCCGTTCCCGACTGACCTGCACCGTTATTCCGTCGCCAATATTTCGATGCTCTTCAGCTTTAGCCACAAATCCTGATCAGGTAAATACTTTCATTCATCTTTATTAGTTAGGCCTAGCTGAGCTGTTGTTTACGTAACGAAGAGAGGTGGGGAAAATTTAACGTCGTGGGATTCGAAAGCCATTACTTTTTAGTTCATCAAATTGCGCCGTAAACTAGCTACAGCTATTTGTGCGCTAATCTATCGTCGAGTGCTTCGTGCATTTGTTTTTCCCGTCAGCGTAGGGACAAGGTAGTGTGCAACAGGTGTGGGCGTTTGCCATTTAAATTTCGCTAATCCCTGTGT
Source organism: Lithobius niger (assembly GCA_023313725.1). NCBI lineage: Eukaryota > Metazoa > Arthropoda > Chilopoda > Lithobiomorpha > Lithobiidae > Lithobius > Lithobius niger. The sequence goes on from JAHWFP010250266.1 coordinate 192,599, forward strand.
TTCTTTCTATAGAAATGTGGGCATGGAAAGCCGAAGATTGGTCAACCCGTTTGGTACTTGGCAGCTAAATTAGATGTGAATTGGCTAGTGTTTAGGGCGTTTAGCTGTATTCTAATTTCTTCAACGAAAATGTTTATTTACCAGTGAACCCTTCTTAGCTAACTTATTCTAGTGTTTAACTTAACTGCCTAATTTCGTAGAGAACCATGTGAAGTGATGTAATTATTGTAATAAACCAGTTCTTGTTGTTATTGGGAAAATTCAGTTTCCAGCGTGATATTTGAGTAGTGGTAATGTAATTTCTAATCAGTTTACTAGTTGCGCCTACCCCCTTCACAAACCTGGGCCGTCCCTCCAACATTCCTCGGGGGGGGGGGGGGGGGGGGGGGGGGGGGGGGCATAACCTTCCCTGATTCCTTATTACCAACTCCCCTTCCCCCCCTTTATTCCCCGAAGGAGATAGGACAATGGGGATTCGATTTAGTACACAAATCAATCCTTAGCTAATAAATTGTCCGGAATTTGAACCCGGGACAATTTGATGTTCATCAAAACAATGCTACACTATGGGCTACGCAACTGTCTAAGCGTTTGCAAAGTGCCATTGCTTTGGCACGTGATGCTTTGAGAGAACAACAAGAAACTCATCGTGCTGCTGATGATGAGCACAGATATCCCTCAGTTTTCAAATTGGTTCTGAAGTTTTGGTTAAAGCGTAATTTCAGAGCTCGAAGGTGAAGAATTTTACGGCTAAGCTGGCATTGCGGTGGAAGAGACCCTACGTAGTTTTTGAGGTAGTAACCCCCCCCCCTAACCTACCACCTGGACAACCCTGTGACTAACAAGAGACTGAAGGGAACGTACCACAGGGAACGTACCACATGGCACAACTAAAAGCTTATATTCGGTAGCCCATGTTTATGGGCATGTTCCCATGTTTTTGGGCATGTTTTTTCCCATGTTTATGGGCAAGTTGAGAGCTCATTTTTTTTCTGGCCGATTACTGATGTATTGATTGTAAGTGGTTGTCATGGTTGCTTGTGCTCTCAATAGAGGGCTCGGTTTTAAAAAGTTCCTGGGCGGAAAACCAGTTTATTGTCATAGTTATTCGTATGCTCAATGGAGAGCATGATTTTAAATTGTTCCGTGACGGAAACATGTGCCAGTTTAAGTTACTTGTTTACCCACCTGAGGGTATGATTTTAAATTGTTCCATGATGGAAACCTGTGATCGTCATCGTTCCTCGTGTGCGCAATTGGGGGCACGTTTTTACATGGTGTGGTAAGAATGAGTTTTTGTTGTTTATTTGTTACCCAGGTCAGTATGGGTACAAATAAGTTCTCCTGGTTTCTATATTGTTGAGACTTCCCTTTTATGTTCTCTTTTTTTCCCCCCTCCCGATATGGATGAGAAAGTGGTGATGATGGTGAAGGGTTTATAAACGGAAATTGGTTAGATTGACTGGGTTCTACGCTATTTGCATGCGTCTCTTTTGGTTTTGGTGATAATTGATCAAAACTGTGTAGCGATTTGGTTCTTTTCCAGTTTTATGGGGAAATGGTGAATCTAAAAGGTGTAAGGGGTTGGTAATCTTCAACAATAATTTTTTTTTGTTAGAGTTCTTTATCTTGCATCTTAGCGCTAACTTGGGTTTTCTCCTTTTGTGTAAAAATTAACTGTGTTAAATGAGTTTTTGTTTCTCACAATATTATGCTGAAGTACACTGATTAAGTGACCTAAAATTTGTCTTGGAATGCTCGGAAATGGACTGAAATTGAGAACTCTTTTAACTTTGATCCAATTGCATTTCTAGGTAGTGTGTCTTATAAACAAAGTTTCACACTGCTTAAAAAAAGTTTTTTGCTCTGTGTCTGTTGGCTTTATTTCCTTTTGGTGGAGAGGGAAATATGCGTATGAATCTTATCCCACACTTTTTGTGAATTACTGAATTTATCTAAACTTTGGTATTGTTGAGCATTGCTAAAGTCTTCTGTGGTAGGAATTGCTTAATCAGTAGTAGGGTCTTGAATTAATTTTTCTTCACTGGAGGTTTAATTAGAGGCCTTTATTTTGGTTTTCAAGCGAATCCTGAATGTTAAATAAAAAAGAAGAAAAAAAGGATAGAGATTTTTTTAAATTTTATTTTAATTTTGTTCCTCGCATTGACTATGTAAGGTTCTCCCCATGTTTGGTCTCTTCCACAAGTTGCCTACCGCAAAGTAGGTTGCCTACCACTTTATAGGTTTACTGAGGGGGGCTTATGTGGTGTCGTTTTGCAGGTTTTCAGCGAAATCATGTCCCTTTGGCTCTATTCGTCAATTTGGGTAGGTTGTATATCAGTATTCATGATCTCTTTTGTAATTTTCTACTATTTATGGTCTAAATGAAATGTGGTAAACCCTATGTCTTTAATATTTGAACACATCACTAGTCTTCGATTATTGGTGATTTTATTAATCTTAACTTTTAATCTTATAAGCACGTTTCTTCGATTTCATTTATGAAGGACTCATGCAAATTCTCTTTTATCCACATATACACGTGACTGACTTCGCGGCGTGTGACTTTGCTACCGTTTCTCTGGAGGGAGAGGTTGTTTGCCCGGAGCTGCGCACTTTTGGCTCAATTGGTCTTGAAAGCCACGATATGAGGATTTTTGCTGTAGCGAGCACGAAGCGTCAGTCAGCCAAGCATGCACGGTGCACTAGAAGGTGGAATTTCGTCTCCCCGAAGTCTCGTCTGCCATGGACCAGGTTTCTCGTCTCAGGTTTGATATTCCGTTCCCGACTGACCTCCACCGTTATTCCGTCGCCAATATTCCGATGCTCTTCAGCTTTAACCTCAAATCCTGATCAGGTAAATACTTTCATTCATCTTTATTAGTTAGGCCTAGCTGAGCTGTTGCTTACGTAACGAAGAGAGGTTGGGAAAATTTAATGTCGTGGGATTCGAAAGCCATTACTCTTTAGTTCTTCAAATTGCGCCGTAAACTAGCTGCAGCTATTTGTGCGCTAATCTATTGCCGAGTGCTTCGTGCATTTGTTTTTCCTGTCAGCGTAGGGACAAGGTAGTGTGCAACAGGTGTGGGTGTTTGCCATTTAAATTCCGCTAATCCCTGTGTGTTTCTTTCTATAGAAATGTGGGCATGGAAAGCCGAAGATTGGTCAACCCGTTTGGTACTTGGGAGCTAAATTAGATGTGAATTGGCTAGTGTTTAGGGCGTTTAGCTGTATTCTAATTTCTTCAACGAAAATGCTTATTTACCAGCGAACCCTTCTTAGCTAACTTATTCTATTGTTTAACTTAACTGCCTAATTTCGTAGAGAACCCTGTGAAGTGGTGTAATTATTGTAATAAAGCAGCTCTTGTTGTTATTGGGAAAATTCAGTTTCCAGCGTGATATATGAGTGGTGGTAGTGTAATTTCTAATCAGTTTACTAGTTGCGCCTACCCCTCTTCACGAATCCGGGCCGTCCCTCCAACATTCCTCTCCCCCCCCCCACAGACAGTCTCCAACAGCCATAACCTTCCCTGATTCCTTATTACCAACCCCCCTTCCCCCCCTTTATTCCCCGAAGGAGATAGGACAGTGTCGCAACGACAACATTAATGATTCCTAGTGCTCCACAATAATAATTGCTCTGCCGACGAGAGTACTGTAGTCACATCAAAATCGTGTTCAAGAGGCGCTAGTCGGTTTTAACACCTACATTTTAAGTTACACAAATTGAAAATCGGTTCATTGGTTTGATCTCTAGGTGAGAGCAAA
>JAHWFP010250266.1:196378-242339 GCA_023313725.1 Lithobius niger
AACAACATTAATGATTTCTACCCAGTGCTCTACAATAATATTTGCTCTGCCGACGAGAATACTGTAGTCACATCAAAATCGTTTTAACACCTACATTTAAGGCTATACAAATTGAAAATCGGTTCAGTGGTTCGATCTCCAGGTGAGAGTAAAAAGTCATAACAACAACATTAATGACTTCTGCCCAGTGCTCTACAATAATTATTGCTTTACCGAAGAGAACACGGCAGTCATATCTAAATCGTGTTCAAAGGGCCCTGGTCGGTGTTAATACCTACATTTTAAGCTATACAAATTGAAAATCGGTTCATTGGTTCGATCTCTAGGTTAGAGCAAAAGTTTTAGCCCATTTGGCTTTCCGTGTCAGTAATATTGTAGTTTCATTAAAATAGCCTGCGAAAAGCCTTAGGCCATGTCCATACCTACGTTTTAAGCTATAGAACTTGAAAATCGGTTTAGTGGTTCGGTCTCCAGTTGAGGGCAAAGAGTAACAACAACAACAACAACAACAACAACAACAACAACAACAACAACAAGAAATGGAAATGCTGTGGACGCCGTACGGTTCAATTGTTGTCATTAAAATTTGTAATGTGGTGAAATAGTTACGACACGACCCCAAATACCGAATTTCGTTGGTCTATGTCAATTCTGGGTGAAACTATAGGAGTTCAAAGTTTGACGTTTAACATGGAAGTTCATGCTGAGGGTTACATGAGGGATCCAGGTGGCAGGAACCAATTTTCTGCTAACAGCCTCTTACAGACTTTTTTGTCAACTCTAAACAGAATCCAATAAACTCGGGTAGCAGGAAGCAATTTTCTACTAACATCCTTTTTTTTTCTTCAAGTTTACACCGAATCCAATAACCCGGCTGGCAGGATTTCTGCTAAAATCCTCTTACCTATTTTTTTTAGTCAAATTTAAACAAAATCCATTAATTCGGGTGGCAGGAAGGAATTTTCTGCTAACATCCGCTTCCAGACTGTTTTTTTCAAGTTTACACACGGTCAAAGTGTCGGGGCTCAAAAACTGGTCGTGTAAACTTGATGAAACTCGGTAACAATATCCGGGTGGCAGGAACCAATTTTCTGCTAACAGCCTTTCACGGATTTTTTTTTGTCAACTCTAAACATAATCCAATAAACCTTGGTGGCAGGAAGCAATTTTCTGCTACGAGAATCCAATAACCGTGTGGTAGGAAGCAATTTTCTGCCTTTCTTCCCTCCCTACCCCCTCCTAATCCACAGATTTTTTTTTCAAGTTTAAACAGAATCCAATAATCTCAGGTAGCAGAAGGAATTTTCTACCAACATCACTTACAGATTTTTTTTTGTCACGTTTAAACATAAACCAATGATCCGGGTGGTAGCAAGTAATTATCTAATTTTATCCCCTTCCCCCTCAGCAAAAAAAAAAAACAGATTTTTTTCTCAAGTTTAAACAATCCTATAATCTCGGGTGGCATGAAGGAATTTTCCAAAAACGTCCTTCGACAGACGTTTTTAAAAAAAGTTTAAACAGAATCTAAAAATTGCACCCTGGGCAACAGCCAACCAGAGCAATAATCAAGATCCCAGATGGCAGGAGACTCCAGGTCTCCTTCCTACCAACCCCCCTTGCAACAGCCAACCAGAGCAATAATTGTGACCCTGGGTGGCAGGAGACTCCAGGTTTCCTCCCCCCCCCCTTGCAACAGCCCATCAGAGTGCAAGGTTGCTAAACCTGGATTGCAGGAGACTCCCTTTGCAACAGCCAATCAGAGCAAAAATAGCGACCCTGGGTGGCAGCAGACTCCAGGTCTCCTACCACCCCCTCCCCCTTGCAAGAGCCAATCAGAGCAAAAATTGCGACCCTGGGTGGCAGGAGACTCCAGATCTCCTACCACCACCCTTGCAGCAGCCAATCAGAGCAATAATTGCGACCCTAAGTGGTTCAGGTCTCCTACCCCCCCCCCCCCCCTTGCAAGAGCCAATCAGAGTGCAAGGTTACTAATCCGGGTGGCAGGAGACTCCAGGTCTCCTACCACCCGGGGGGTGGCAGGAGATGCGGCCTTTTTTATTCTGTAAGTCAAAGTACTATTTATAATAATATAACGGTTTTCCCCCATTTAGGAGGGAAGGATCCAGAAGGGTTGCGGGGGCATCCTCTAATACTGGTCCCACTAAAGTGCAATGTGGCATCACAGATAAGATCTTTTCAGAAAACTCGCGAGGTCAGTACAATTCAACTCCCGCCGAAAGACACTCAGAGATGGAGCAGAGACTGCAGCCTCAGAGAGGGAATTCCAAGGGGCTACTGCCGACTTGCAAAAAAAATTTACGACAGTCCAAGCTGCACCTGGGAACCCTCAGTTTCATAGAGCGGCCCCTAGTAATATCCGTAGTGCAGAAGGCAAAAAAAGGCAATTCCACAGGCAACAGACCATGAAGAATTTTAATGTCAACATCAGGTCGGCCTTCAGGCGCCTCAACTCAAGTGGTTCGAGGCCAAGTAACCTCAGACGTTGGTCAGGAGAACTGTTGCACAGGCCACGCAATGATCGCATAAAATACCGCTGGACAGATTCTAACTTATCAATGTCCTGAAGGAGGTAAGACGACCACACCGGACTCGCATACTCCAGCAGTGGTCGCACATATACCTTGAAAACCCAAACCAACGTATGCCTATTCGAGGACACAAAACACTTCTTAACAATTGCAAGTCGGCAAAGGCTGAAGTAGTTATCAGCCTACAGTGGATGGATGACTTAAGATCAAAGTTGAAATTGATGCCCAGATCGTTAATGTATTGCACCGTATTCAGCTTGCAATTAGCCAGATAGTACGAATGTTTTAAGTTATGTCGGCCAACATGAAACTGCAGTATTTTGATGTAGCGAGTGGTAATTGCCAACATTCCGACCACTCAGTCACTGTGTCAATCTGGGAAGAAAGGAATTTGGAGCCAGTTTCATCCCAAACCTCATCACCAATCTTCAGATCATGTGCGAATTTGAATTTTGGTTTGTCAGTCATTCTATGTGCATTTGGTAAGTCATTTAGAAAAATGACAAAACGCAAGGGTCCAAGTACGTCTCCCTGAGGAACCCCACTCATGGTAGGGAGTGATGACGACAAAGCTTGCGCAACCAAGACCCGCTGTGTTCGCCCAGAATGGAAATCGGCGATCCAAGCCAATAGTGTTCCACAGATTCCAATTTCAGCCAATTTAAATTGCAGTTTGTTGTGTACCACGGATTCAAAAGCCTTCTGGAAGTCAAAGTAGACGACGTCCATAGGAATACCCAAATCAAGTGCCAAAGTCCATTTATCCAGTACTAACAATAATTGCATCGTGGTGGAACGCTTCAGCAAAAAGCTAAATTTATCAGGATTTAACAAGTCGTTTGCTTCCCAAAAAACCCAATACCTCCTCACGGATAACTGACTCCATGACTTTACAGGCAACCGAGGTGAGAGCTATTGGGTGGTAGTTATTTGGATCCGATGCATTTCCCTTTTTGTAGATAGGCACGATGGTAGCCGTCTTCCATACAAAAGGTAGTATTCGCTGCTCAAACGAAAGCGATAAGATGAAAACAAAGGCATTTACTAACTCCTGTTTAACTTTTTAAAAAGGGAATGCAGAGTATCCATCCGGGCCCACAGCATGGCTTGGTCGAAATCGATCCAAAGCAGCTTGCACCCGCACCCGAAAAACTGACATCGTCCAGATGTTGACAAGTATTAGGTTGCAGATCAATTGGCACAGTAAAGCAGCCATGATCAAGGATGCCATTTGCGGCAAAAACTTCATTTAACAGGTTACCTTAGACTCGTGCTCATAGAGATAAGCTCCCCCTTCAAAAATGGTGGTAACGTACATGCTGATCGAGTATGGCGTCTGTACAGGCGAAACAGGGCAGAGAGGTTTCCCTCAAGTACTACCTTTCTTTCGTAATGCTTTCGCCAATTGTCAACCAACCTCGAATACTCTAACCTACAATTTACGTACGAGGCTTTAAGGGTGGTTGCTAAAAGGTCTGCTTTGAGTTTGTGCCAAAGTGACAACCTCTTTCTAGCCACTATATGCAGAACGACAGGAAGCTTGCATTTACGTGAAGCCTGAAATGGCACCCTAGTAGTACACAAAGCAATATAAAAGTCAAAATCCGCATGAAACCTGCCCAAACCGCATCAATAGTGACACCCAGCAGGGGGAGCAAATATTTCCAATCCACCGATGCAAGACAGGTACGGATAAGGAAATAATCAAGTTGCCCCTGGATCTGTTTGGAAGCTCGGTGGCAAATTTCCCACAGTTAACACTAAACTCGACCATACTATGGTCGCTAGTGCCCAGATTGGTGACCTCGCAGACCCCAAATATAAGTCGGTGGTCTGCAGAGAAAAGTAGATCCAAAGTTTTGGTGCGTCTAGTGGGAAACTGGACGTGCTGGTGCATTCCGAGTGTAGTAACAGTGTCAAGCAGTACACGGTGGTGATTATTTGTTGCAGTAAGAAGGTTCCAGTCAATTGTTGACAAATTTAGATCCTCCCAAAGAACATTCTGGTACTGCGATTTGACCAAGGATACAATGTATGATGCCACCCTGCCAACGAGCTGTCCATCAAAACTGTCGGGTAATTAGACCAGGATGAAATTCATGCCAAGTGAGGGAAGAAGAACCGAGATTCCCTCAACATCCGCACCAACCGAAGACAAGACCATGGGCAAATTTCTCTGGTATACACAAGCCACACCTCCTCCCCGAGACCTTCTGTCCCAGCGCAGGATGTCATAGGGAAAAGTGTGTGTTATCTCAGAATCAGTGATGCCGCCAGTCAACCAGGTTTCCACGATAAAAAATATGTCATAAGAACCCTCCGCCAACAATACCTGGAAGAAAGCAAGATTTTTAACTAAGCTACGAGCATTTAGTGATAACCAATGCAAGCCAGAAGAAGAAATAAACTTGCTAGCCCGAGAGCCTGAATGTTGGGGACTAGCCCCCATTAAGAAAGATGGTTTTCCAACGGCAGAGAACAGTACTTATCTTGTTTCTTCACACCAATATTCCCTTCAATGTTAGTGTAATCCATCACGAGCAGTCAATGTACGATCCTTCTGAGATGGCAGAGTCAATGGCTACAAAATTAAGATTTAGTGCAATGCACAATTGACGCATCAGCACATTCGTATGAACCACAAGTTTGTCATCTTCTTGGAACTTTTTCCCAAGTCGCAGAAATAGAGCAATCAGGGATACGTTGCAGTTTGGACGCAGGTCTCTTATCTTGGTAGCTTGGTCAGCAAGGTGTTGAACAATGCGGTTAGGTGAATCGTGATTTATGTTATTAGAGCCCGCACAAAGAACAAACACAGCATCAACATGGGAATTTTGGATAATATTTGGTAGGCGTGGACTCAGTGCTTGGAGTGTAATGCCTGGCCAGCTCCAAACATGGGAGCTCCGGTTTTGACCACACTTTTAAACCTCTAGCATGTGAGTCACCAATAACAACTACTGGGAACTTCGATGACTTCACAGTTGGGGTGGTAACTCATCACGCCTATTACATACAGAAAATGACTGGTCCCCATGTACCACACGCTCGTGGGTTTCGTTCTTTGCCTTACATAGAGACGACACGGAATTAAAAAGGTTGACAGTTGTGGAGTCAAACGTAGTGGCATTTGGTTGTGAAAGGACTTGGCCTATTTCAGGCTTCCCAAATTCTGCAGCAAATATGGCGCTTGATTTCCTTTGCGCACTATTCCTCCTACGTTTCGATTTTTTCTTTCCAGGGTTCCCACGACCTATAGTAATGTTGGGATGTAGCCCTCCATCACTAGAGGCAGGAATTACCTCCTCATTCGAATTACGACCTGGTGGTAATGAGCCCACCGTATCACAGGGTACACAGTCAAGATGAGCTGAGAGGAGCTGGCCTCCTCCCGAGTCTGCCTGATGTAGCACTGACGTTAGGCAGAGATTTCAACCCGAGTCTTGATTTACTGTTGGCGTGTCTTCAAATCTAGGCAACTTTACCACTGAATCATTGAAGGCACTCAGGTCTGTCAACAGCTCAGATCGTAATGAGGAAAGCCCCGCTGTTATGCTAGCGTTTACCTGGACAGATATACACTCCAGCAATTCTTTTTGACGTTTTTCAAAGAAAGCTTCCCACTCTGCATGTTGCAATGGGATAGCCATGGTCAGGTAATTCAATAGCTTGTCTAAGTGTTTGGTTATGTGAAGCAACATGTTGTCAATATCAGTCAAGTCCAGGTCCTTCTCGAGGCATACCCCCTCAAGTCGTGTCAAAATACATGAAATGTGATCAGTCAGTGCCCAATAGGTTTCAAGTACAATAGAAAGTGGATCACTGTTGGTCTGCCTGTCAGGACTGAAATTTTTCTGTGCAATGTTTATGTCCGACTGGCTTGGCATTTGGGGTGTGGAAGAGGCATCGAAGAAAAGTGTAGAGCGACGGCAATCGCCTTGGTGAGTTTGAACAGCACAACATCGGTGTATACTATTGGTGAAATAGAGAAATCATTGCAAGTATTGTTGATTGAGGTTACATGACTAGCCATGCTGAGTCACACAATTGAATGTCACAATTGAATGGTTTATTGCTAGTTTGAATTACACAAAGCGTTTTAAAATGGCTTGTTTGGGTAAAGTTAGCACAGCAAATATCTTACCTCCAGTATGAATTAGAAAATGTGCCTTAAAAATTCTTGTGGTGTTGAATTCAGCAAATCAAATGTCATATTCTCCAATATGAATGCGAGAATGCGTCTTAAAACTGCTTGCGTTAGTAAATTTAGTACAACAAATGTCCCATTTCATTGGCTTCCCTCGCGTATGAGTGCGAGGATGTGTTATTAAATTGCTGCTGCTGGTAAATGTAGCACTACAAATGAGGCATTTGAACGGCATCTGTCCATTATGAATTAGACCCATGCGCCGCTACGCCACGCCGCCGCCGCCGATGATTTTCCCAAAATTCCGCACGCCGTTGCCGATAAAAAAAAATTTCAGCACGCCGCCGCTGCCCGCCGCCGTTAATTTTTCGGGGCGCTGGTGGTAGCTTTGTATTTTTATTCAAAATTTCAGTCTTAACTTTTTAACGATTTCTTCCCGATGTGAGGAGCCTAAAAACAAAAAAAGGGAAGAAAGAAGAAAATCCTTGAACTGGAAGAACGACACTCACAACAAACTAATGCGCTGAAGTACTTTCCTTAGAGTGTGCTGCTTAGTTTTTATATTCGTGCAATGTGATTGGAGGTGTAAAAGTTTTACACTTTTAACAATCTCCTGCTACAGATCCGCCACGATTACCAGCCGTCGGTCCGTTTGTTTTCACAGCATTCCAGCCACGAGTATTCCTTCATGACAAGTTTTGCGTAAGGTGCTTGAATGTCACAGCCAGGGCCGAATGGGGCCCCCTCTCCCTCTGTGTCAACAGCTACTCACCTCCGCCCCCCTCCCACAACCTTTTTTCCACCAAAATGAAAGGCACACAAAAGGGGTTTTATATGAGGTCCTCTTATCAGGGCTGCAGTCGTTTGCTTGTTTTTTTTTTACTGATGCTGTTGAAATATCAATGGCTGTGGCTTTGTAAACACATTATAAAGTACATACCCAGCTTGTTTTTCAACCATTTATTGTCCATGGAAGGCATTAGTTAGGGATACAACACTTGCAACTCTCATGCTGCTCCCAACCATCAAGCCTACACAACATGGGGGCAGCCATCTTGGAAAAAAACCAACCACCCCCAAAAGATGAAACCATCAAACAGGAAATGCAATAAAAATAAAAGAAATTTATGCCCCCTTTTGACAAACTATTTAACATAGGAATAAACTGAACCTTAATGAATAAATAGCAGAACTATTATACATACACAGAGGCTTCAACACAAACAAACAAACGCACCCTTTCTGGCATAATTCATACATTGTTGCATTCATAAATCAAAATTTGATTTGAATCGTACATCACAAACAATTCACTCTTGAGTGCAATTGTGATAAATGGCCGAGCACAGCATCCTGATTCTGGCACTTGACAGCCATTTCGTAAAAAGATCCGCCACATTTATTGATGTTGAGATAAAAATGCTTAATGAAAAATACTGTTTTGCCAACCAGTCCTTCAGGAAATGAAATTTGATGTCGATATGCTTTGTTCGGACATTTTCGATTGCATTCCGTGTGAATTGTATCGCAGACTGTGAGTCTGAATATATTACAGGGATTTGTTTGAATTGATTTAACATTTCACATTCAAAAATTCCTGTCAACCAATGAACCTCTTGGGCAGCGGGTACTAAGGCAACAAATACCGCCTCCATAGAACTTAATGTAACCATTGACTGCTTCTTGCAGCCCCAAGAAATAGGAACGCCCCCTAGGAAAGTTATAAATCCGCCAAAGCTGCGACGGCTGTCGCGATCAGATGCCCATGATGCATCACTATAACAATACAATTTTCCATCTTTGGCACTTGAAAGCTTAATACTATAATTCCTAGTACAGTATGTGTATCGCAATACATTCAACAACAGATTCACATGCAGATTAGAGAAGTTTGAATTGTATTGTGATAATAATATCACTGAAAATAAGATATCAGGTCTAGTCCTTAAACCAATAAATAATAAGCTACCTACTAAGGATCTATATGGAAAATTTGGGCAGTTAGCTTCTGCAGCAGAGTTAACACAGGTTCCTACTGGGACTGGCACTTTAACACTACACATGTCTATGATTTTATAGTTCTCAGCTAACTTTTCAATGTAGCTGGTTTGGTGCATTACAATGGAATTTCCCTCTCTATTAAATTGAATTCCTAGTAACGAGGTAGTTGGTCCCAACTTGGAAATTTGGAAATAGTTTTCAAGCAAATGGACAATTTTACTTTCCGTCAATTTGTCTCGAGTGAATAAAATTAAGTCGTCCACATAGCATAACAAAATTGCATCGTTTCCAAACACGTAAACACAATTCATACCTGGAAGGCTTTTAAAACCAATTGAGAGCAATGTGGACTCTAATTTGCAAAACCACTGTCTTCCGGACTGGTGCAGCCCATACAAAGCTTTATAAAGTAACCAGGCCTTACCAGTGTTTTGTTTAGTTTGAAAACCCTTGGGTATAGAGACGTAGACTGGGGTATCTAAGTCACCATATAAGTAGGCACATTTAACGTCCGTATGTATGTCATGCCAACCCATTAACAATACCAAAAGCACAAAAAATACTCTAACAAGAACAAAACTCACTACTGGTGAAAACACTTCGTCAAAATCGATGCCTTGGGTGTGTTTGAAGCCTTGGGCAATAAGTCTCGATCGGTAACGTTTAATATTTCCATCATTGTCCTTTTTCAATTTGTAAACCCATTTTGTACCAAGGATTTTTGTTTGTGGGGGTGGAATGACTTCTTCGAATACCTTACGCGATGTGAACTCACCAATCTCCTCCTCCATGGCTTCATACCATTTAAGTTTTTCAGGTGAGGCCATAGCCTCTTCATATGTCGATGGCTCAGTAATGCAACAATGCACCTGAAACTCTTGTTCACTTGTTGACTCGCCTGAATCTTCAGACATGGATTTAAGTTTAGGTTCCTCCGCAGCAGGCCGAAAATTAAATACAGGTTTAAAGATTATGTTTTCCTGTTCACAAAACCTTTTAACATCGTTTACACTTCTAAACCGTTTCCCACTGGGATTATAATAGTACACATCTACCTTGCCAGTAGTGGCACCTGAGGAACGAACTGTCTGAACTCTTTCCCATTTTTCAAAATCTTCATCAACCCGTTCACTCTGATCACTACCCCTATGCCCCTCGCTGCAACTACGGGTACTATAAAAAGGCGTGGTTTCCTCTCGCCGAATTGGGACACACTCAACAACAGGTTGTTGTGCAATCTCTATGTCACTAACTATATCCAATTCATGGTCTACCTTCAACATTTTGGATATTTCCTGATTTTTAGAGAAATTTGCCTGATCATGCCACGAGCAATTTTTGTCTATTTTGACGTGCTTACTTTCCACAACGTGGTTGTTGAGTGGATTCCAGATTTGGTAGCCACGCGTTCCTACAGCGTAGCCGACTAACACCCCTTCCCAGGCTTTTCCATCGAATTTGTTCCTTCCTTTCCCCAAGATATGAACATAACATTTTGATCCGAGTTTCAAGATGTGCCTTACAGATAATCCCTTATTATACAACAGACAGTAAGGTATGTTATACTGGACTTTAGAATGTGGAAATCTATTACGCAAATAGGCCATAGTTACGGCGAGTTCTGCCCAGAGATGTCGGGGCAGGTTGACCTCAATAAATATATATCTAATACCCTCTACGAGCGTCCTATTAACCCATTCTGCCAACCCGTTCATCTCGGCAGAGTACGCATTAGTTCTCTCATGGGCTATTCCTAAACCAGCAAGATACTCCTCAAATTGTTATGCACAGAATTCCATTCCTCGGTCTGTCCTGACTGAGACAATCTTTGTGTTTAGTTCTCTTTCCACCTTAACTTGGAAAGCTTTAAATGTCAAAAGGCATCACTCTTGCGTTTTAGGGGGAAAACCCATGAGTAACGTGAAAAATCATCAGTTACAGTGTACATATATCTTGAGCCACCTAATGATTTGGTTCTACTAGGCCCCCATAAGTCCATATGGAGTAATTCAAGTCGTTTAGTACTCCTTACATGGTCGGTCCCATGGAAACTGGCTCGTGTAGATTTTGCAATTCCACAAACATCGCAGTGTTAATTACATTTAGTTTTGGTCAACTTTAAACCATGGATGTCATCAGTTTTCTCCATAGTAATAATACCCTTCTTATGTAAGTGGCCAAACCTTGAATGCCATAAATCTAAGTCTCCCTTTTTACCATTGTTTGCAGAAACTTTACAAGATTTGTAACTAGTAGGCTTATTGTCTGGGGCATTTGATACTGCATGAGCAGAGGTTTTCACAGTACTATTTACAGTGCTAGGTCTATCACTATGAAAGCCATAATCTACTTCTACTACATTCCTAACTTTATACAATTTTCTGTATGTTTCTCCAACAAGCAGGTATGAGCTAGGATCATTCAAGTACACCGACATTTGTCCATTATAAATACTAACATGATAGCCTGCAGCATCAATGCGGGACACACTTATCAACTGTTTTGAAAATGTTGGAATATATAGCAAATCTTTCAATGTTACCTCTTTCAGTTTGCCACCCTCTCTTACCATGAAAATCACATCACCAATGCCCTGTATTAAGGATGTGCCCTCACCCATGGACACTTTCATGTTACTTACAGGTCTTAAGCCCTTGAAGAGAGCTTTTTGGTTACAAATGTGATCGGTTGTCGCTGAATCAAGGTACCAATCATGTCTCTGCTCAATTGTTGGCTTATTGACAGCATCCACGGTCAGAGCTTTCACAGACATGTCACTGAAACTTGATCTTTCATCTTCCATTGTTGATACATAAAATGCACCTCTCTCGACTATGTGACCTCCACGTTTACCACCACGACGATTTCTCCAACGACCTCCTCGGCCCCTGGACATGGTGTTGGATGGACCACTTTGTGAATTCTTCGCCGGATGAGGGCATTCCCTTTGGAAATGGCCAACATGGCCACAATTGAAGCATGACAGCGTACTCGCCGTTCTTGATGAACCAGATGCCGCTGTACTTGACAGTGATCCGTTTTCGGTAGATCTTTTTCCTGGGACATACTGTTTTTGGAATGCAGCGAATGCTTTGGTGACATCTGCATCTTCAGAAAGACCATCCAGACTCTTCTTTTTTTGTCGATTGTATTCGCTTAACAATTGTTCCCGAACGAGTTTGGGGGTGAACTGGCTATCTGCCCAATGATAGATCATTTGTACAGTATGTTCAAATACCTTAGGTAAGAAGTCCAGGTATTGGTAAGTGATTTCATTATCAGTTACATCCACATTAATGTTTTTGAGATCCTGGGCCTTTCTATCGACTCTCGCCAAAAATACAGCCATTTCTTCATCCGGCTTAAGTTTTAGTGCTAAAAATTCACGACGTAATTTAGCTTGTCGAGCACGTGACGTGGGCTGAAATACTCCTGCCAATTCAACCCAAGCGGCTTCAGCATCTGATGCAGTAGCTACGACATTCTTGAGTGCAGTAGACACAGACAAACAAATTAGGGCTAAGGCTTGTTCTCCACGAATCTTCCTATTTTGCCTCTCTTTCGCCGTTGCTTCAGGTTCAAGTGCAGGTTCCGTCCCATCCACACACCCCCATAAGCCTTTTGACATGAGTAGAAACTTTGCATCTGTACACCATGTCTCATAATTCTCTGATGTGAGCTTCTCTATGGTGATCGTTCCCGTTGAGCTGGTTTCCATAGCCATTTTAGGCCTAAAAACTGTGTGAAATGCAGGAAATCCAGAGTGATGGGTAATGCGCTGATGCCACAAGCCTCAGTGAACACCAACCACATGGACAGCAGGTGTTGTTAATGTAGGCCTACACTGTCTTTTCTTTCCAACACTACCATTCATTAGTCCTAAACCACTATTTGTAGCATTCCAACTTGTGTGGGTAAGCTTTTTAATATTAGTTCCACAATACAGACAAATGCTAGTAGCTACCTGCAGTTTAAGTGGCCGCTAGTCACCCACAAAAGGAAAACCCTCGATATAACGAAATTCAATGCAGGAATGTTACTATAATGAGGTTTCTCAATAAACAGTCATAATCCAGTTTAAAACTTGAAATTCAGCATAACTGTGCATTATATTTGTCCCAGGATACTTCATAACCACTCAAGATATCTTAAAACTGGTGGATGGCATGAGATTAAGGTTGAATCTTGCTGGCAAAGCCACACCATACACGTATTGATACACCACATAGCCAGCCCAAACCACGCTCTGCTACCACTTGTTGAAATATCAATGTTGAAATATCAAAACAATACCCAGTTTGTTTTTCAACCATTTATTGTCCATGGAAGACATTAGTTAGGGATACAACACTTGCAACTTGCATGCTGCTCCGAACCATCAAGCCTACACAACATGGGGGCAGCCATCTTGGAAAAAAACCAACCACCCCCAAAAGATGAAACCATCAAACAGGAAGTGCAATAAAAATAAAGGAAATTTATGCCCCCTTTTGACAAACTATTTAACATAGGAATAAACTGAACCTTAATGAATAAATAGCAGAACTATTATACATAGACAGAGACTTCAAATCTAATTATGCAAGAATATATTTGGGGAAGTTGTAAAACAAAAATTAATACTGGTCACATGACCTAACAGATGCCCGTTATGGGGGGGGGGAGATGAGGCTTAATGGCGCGTCGACAGCTTGGTCATTAGCTCCAACCTCAGTCACAGTGCAGTGGTGGAAGGTAGTCTTGGTTTCAGATGTCCACAAGTAACGCTTGGAAGTAGGCTGTTCTTTAAAGCAATGTAACACTGAATTTAGCAAACATACTTAATACTAAATAACTTTAAGGATTTATTATTTTTAGTCATGGAAAGAAATACTGACAAGTGTAGTCAATTTGTAGGAGTTAGGCTGGTCGAAACTATTTTAATTTTACAAATTTTTGGCTGAAACATATTACAGTATTCTAACGATGGCAAGACAGAAACACTTTTCAAACAAACCGGGACTGATGTTACATTTATTTACATTTATTTTCAGGAAATGAAAATAGGTTTTTCAGTGTGTTTTAGTATTTTAAAGTATTTTTTGAAGTTTCAAATATTTTCTCAGTGTTTTTTTTTTTTTGTATTAAAAGACATATAGAAACTTTATTCGTTTTTCCTTCACTAAGCTATCATTTTGATGAAAAAACGAATGCTCCAGTATTACTAAAACTTAAGTATTTTACACCATTTTGAAGGTTTATTTTCAAAATTTTCTAAACTCCTTCCCTTCCCCCTTTCATATGGGTTCATTCAACTATTTTGGGCTGATGGGCCTTTACTACTCCAGTCCGGCCCTGATCACAGCCAAATGATCTTCTGTTGCCGTAAAAAAAACTTATTGTATGCATTCACAACAATTATGCAGCATGTAAAAAAAAAATTTATAAAAGTATGAAAATTCTTGGGAAATTGTTATATGCACACTTGAACAGTATCAGTAGTAGTTTACATATTTTATAATTCAATACTGCTGTCGTAATACAAAAAAATGTCTTTCATAGATTTGTTCTTAAATTATCGCACCAATAATAGTTTTTTTTTCAGAAAACAACCCTCCCCCCACTACTTCCCCTTCCTCCTTTACGACTTAAATGCTTATAAAATAGCATTTTATTGTGATACAGTTTTCGACTAACGTAGCAGAGAAAAAACGTATGAAACTCAGCCATAATTCCGCCGGACGCCGAACTTAGTTCACAACGCCGCTGCTGGTAAATAATTTCCGGCACGCCATGGCCGACGTTTTTTAGGAGGTACGCTGCCACCGCCTTTAAACAAGCGGCGCACAGGTCTATTATGAATGGAGAATGGCTCTTCAAAGCGTTTGATTGAACAAATTCAGCACTGCAAATATCGCATTTGAATGGCTTCTCTCCAGTATGAATACGAGAATGTGCCCTTAAATTGCTTGCTCGTGGGAATTCAGTACTACAAATATCGCATTTCGAATAATGTAATAAACAAAAAACACGAAAGAGTCAACATCACGGACTTCTATGAATAATGAGTGAGCAGTAATTATGATAAAATATGTCCATGTCTTCACACAGTCCATGAATTGAACCTACATCTTTAGATTATCACAATGCACTAACTGTTTTATGCTAACTAAACACTAGCATAAGCTTTGCCAACGTACATTAAGAATTCAAGTCAGTATGCAGCTAACTGAATCCTGGAGGTTTCTAATCTCAAATTATACACCAAACATGCAATTTGACCTACAACATGGTTAATGAAAAGGACATTCAGGTGTAAATAGTAGCAAAATGAATTTATGGCAATCGGCACCCTGGACTCATGTTGCACACAGTTCACTGTCGTTTGCAAAAGTTGTCTGCAAAATGGATTTTAACTCGTATAATCTAGCGTCTTGGAATAACAACTTTAATTTTCTATTCACTGTTAGAAACGTCTTATTCAAAGATGTTTGGCTAAGTATTCTAAATTGTAAAAAAAAATATCCGCTAACAGAGCAGAGTCTACCAAGATGTACAAGTCGTTGTAATCTCCAAACGTTACTCACTTTGTTTTGTCCCACGCTGGTTGAGCATTATTACTATCATGCTTGGGGTCACTGGTCTTATAGATCAAGCTCTCAAATCTATTTATTTTCATATTGAATCAGTAATCATCAGTATCATATGTAGGTTCAGTTTCGTTACGTGGTGAACAGTTGTTATATATGTGTTTTGTTCTTTTAGTCTAGCAATCATTTTAATAATAAGTATTCTGTTTTCGAACACTAAACTTCAGCAGAGTGAGAAAGGTAGTGTTTCTTTCTTCACTGTTGCTTGTAAAGTGGATTTTAACACAAGTAAGCATTTTGTTATTTTTTTTACTGTTAAAACACCGTACTACGTAAAGCTTTTGTTAGCTTTTTTTATGTGTGAGCATTGTTCATACTCCAACGGTTACAAGTTGCAGTCATCTAGCCTAAAGATTTTTCTTTACACTTTTATTAAATGAGTCAATGTTTTTCTTTTACACTTCATGTCTGTTGTCGGTAATAATTTATGAAATTGTTCGAGTGAGTTATGCATGTTCACAGAATAAATTATACCCATAGCTGAAATCCCCACTGCCCCCCCCCCCCAAAAAAATAAAAAAACTATGACATCAGAAAAAAAGCGTATATCTATTTTGCAGTCAACTTTTGCAGACAAGTGACCTGGCAGCATATACAAGTTGAGCCCATAGTGGCTGGAAGATAATGTGCGCCAACAGCAGAAAATGGCTCTTAGGAATCGTGTTGTGTCACGATTGTTGTCTGCCAAAAGCAATTAACGTACGGTTTTTGTGGCGGGGGCCATTTCTAAAATGGCCCGTGACAAAACCTTGAGAAAGTACGCAGTCATTTATCCTTGAAGCCTGCACTATACTATTTGTTCCTGTACTATTTGACGATCACATATATAGCCACGAATCGGACGAGCGTTTCGTCACAACTATGAACCGAAAAGATCCAAGAGCTCTGAAGAAAACTGACTTCGAAGGTAAGAATTTTTTTTTAATTTCGTTCCATTTCTGTTCATATTTTTTATTAATTATTTTCTTTTTAAAGGTATTTCTTAAACTATCTTTTAAGCATGGTTTACTTATTGGGAGAGTGTCACTAGCAATTGTTCATGGTTTGAATTGACAATAGTTTGAAACAAAAAAGAGAACAGTGGTGTAAAAAATATAAACATGACCGCACGTTTTTAACTCAATGTGCTGTAATGTTTCGGTGTTGTGGAACCATCTTACTTTCATCTCTTATTTAAATGTAGAAGTAAGGAATAACTAAAGGACGAGAACCAAATGAGTCGATATATTCACAATCACCTAGAACGACCCAGTGTGAACGAGCCTTGTCACATTTATCCAAATTAATAACACTCAACCCTTTGACCTTGGGAATATGGTTAGAAGGAAAAAACATGAAGACTAGTATTGCAACCACAGTGTAAAATAACGTTTATTTTGTTGCGCGTTCATTATTCAGTTGAAACCTCTTACTTCTCCAATGTGCTTTAAAAACTCTTTTCCATCCGACGTCCATCAATACAACTACGTACGCAACGATGGAAATAACAAACTGTAGTTGCTGAAGCCACCTGTGTGCACCACCGGCTGTCGGTGAGGTGGCTATGGCTTGGATGCCTAGAAAAATGCCGTCATCCCATCTGCTCCCATCTGCTCATCAAGAAAATGTAAAATAGTCAAAAGATGTGAGGCGAGCCCATGTACAATGTGCGGCATAAAGACACCGTCCATTCATCCTTAGTTAAACAAGGGAATGATCTATAATTTTGTGTCAACATTTCAAACTGAATTTGAAATTGTGGGGTTCTGTATTAGTGCTTCTGAAAATAATATAAACTCCTTCATTCGATTCAACAAGCCTATTTACAAAGACGTTGTTTTAGGCCTATTGATAACTGCTTTGCCTTATGCAAAACACACGATTGCTCCATTGAACAGTAAAACGAAACACGTAATTGTTTGTGGACTATTGACATATAAAGAACTTCCGTTGGGAATTCAAGAAAAAAACGGATAGGTTCATTTTCTTTGTTGCTGCCGAGTTGGCTGGATATCTACCAAAATAAACAATTGGATTTAAGGACCCATTTCATGTGCAATATACTGGTCATTTTCTGTATTTGACAGCCAGAGTGTCTAGTATTCAACAACGATATGCCAACAATGACTATATGAACATGCTGGCGACCCCAAATATCTAACTTTTAAAAACAGTTGGAAGACATCGTAGCAGAGTGCTTCCTTTACAAGCCTTCCGATGAAGCCCAACACTTAAAAAACAGGGGCTTAACGACTGGTTTTGGTTTGTGTGGTAAAGGTGAGCCCATAGAACTGGACAAAGACTCTGGGGGGGGCGGCGCCCCCATACCTGAAAGAGAAAGCTTGTTTTTCAGACCAGCAGGCAAAGGTTCTGCTAATCCCAACACTAAGAAATCTGCTCACAATCAGAATTTCTAACAGCAGAAGTGAAGCTATATTTTGGAAACAGCATGCAGATCTCAAGAAAAACGGAAGTTACTACTTTTGTTCTTAAAGACAATGATAATATTCTACGTCTCTGCCTACGAGTTGCTTCTCAAGCTGATGTACTTAACACCGCAGCTAATGCCCTCTGCGACAAGCTTTCTTCAGAAACCAATTCCAGTAAAGCCAAACGTTAAATTTTCGTATAATCATAAACTAATTTTTTATACTATTATAAAATGAAATCTTCATAAGGCATGCTTTGCCTCTTGTCACTCTATGAATTGGCTCGCCAAAGTCCTCTTCAATTCAACGGTGTTGCTACGTGAAATTGCCCTTAATTGGGCATCAAACCTTAATGATTCCACGAAAACTGAACTCCTTAATCAACCAGTCCATGAAGCTGAAACTCTTTTCCGAGGATTAATTTCAAAATTTGTGTCACATTTGGATGTCTCTATATAAACCAAAAAAATCAAGCCCAGGCAGCTATCCAAGTCATTTAACCGACAGAATTCTAACAGGCTTTACAACAGGCAAAACTAAAGAAATGAAGGGAACCGTTGACGGAATCAATTTACCAAGACGATTCCAACTGCAACAATTACAACCAGCAGCCCTTTCGAGGGAGAAAATCAAACTGTGGCAGACGAGAGAACAACAACCGCAGCTCCACTCCTGACCAGCAAAGTCGGGAAAGTTTGAACAGGTCCAAGTAGACAACACTACAGCTGTAGCCTATTATCGAAAGGAAGGAGGAGCAATTTCCAGGAAACTCCATGGGATCACTTAAGAAATTTTCAGACTTTGCATTCACCTGAAAACAACGCTTCTATCTTTGCACATTCCTGGGAATTGAAACGTCAGTGTAGACTCTTTTTTCCCACCACCACCAACTTCCTTTGGAAAATGGACTTTAAAGAATCTGTTTGCAAATATCTGTTTGCCATACCGGGGACTCCAATGGTTGTCCTATTCGACACGAAGCACAATGCTTAACTTCCCCACTTTATCAGCCCAGTCCTGGATGACGAAGCATGGGCAGTAGACGCTCTGTCATTCCCTTGGAAGCACCTCTATGGATACCTCTTTCCAACGTTCAAATTACTGCCTTAGGTCCTTCGGAAGATCGAATCATCCCAGGGACTATTCTTGCTAATAGCCTCAAACTGGCCATCAGCCCCTTGGTTCCTCCAACTCCTACAACTTCTAATCGACCACCCAAGGTGCCTGCCAGAAATCCCAGACCTTCTGTCGCAAAGAAACAGCAGTCAGCTCTACCCAAACACCAGCGCTCTGAACATACACAAGTGGCTACTATTATCAAACCTCTCAAAGAAGCAAGAATTCTTGACGAGCAAACCATCAGAATTGCAAGCAAAGCAATCAGAGATTTCCCCTAAAAGAATGTATGACAATCACTGGAAGAAATGGTTTTGTTAGGAAAGTCAATCCAATCAATCCCCCTTTACCAGACCTCTCGATCTTCTTCGATGACCTCTTCAACGAAGGCCTAAAAGCATCCATGATTCTTGTTTACCGCTCGGCTCTAAACTCCGTCTTCAAAGGCGCCAACAATGCTGCATTTTTAGAAGATTTTCGCTTCTCAGCCCTTGTTAAATCCTTTGAAATTGTGAGTCCTATGACCTGACGACTGTTCCCTGACTGGAACCTATACATCGTCCTAGATTCACTTATGAGCCATACAAGCCTCTTTTAAACTTCAATCTTAACTTCCTCACAAGGAAAACGATCTCTCTGACAACCTTAGCCGCAAGCCTACGCTGCAGTGAGGTCCAAGCATTATCTGCAGATCCTGCTTATTGCGTCTTCTACAAAGTTTTTACGGCGGTTTTCTTAACTCCAAGACTTTCATCAGAGCTAAAACCCAAAGGTCAAACGAACCTTCTAAATCCATTAAAATTGCCACTCTCTCTACGATTACTGGTGATGAATTTGAAGGTTTCCTCTGTCGGTTTTTGAAGAATATTTACTTATTTGTTTTGATTCAGTATCGTGGCCGAGTATGTGATCTAAGGGATAATGAATGTCAAATAAATCCTAGTTAGGGATATCATTGTACGACTGGGATATAGGACAAGAATATCTTTTACAATTTTTCTCCACATTTTGAACAAGAAACTACTGTCAAAGAAAGTTTCAAGCTCCTTATCCTTATTTCGTAGAGATAAAGTGGTCTAAGCTATTTGACCTCTCACACCTAGCTGCCTTAACCAGATAACATATAGCCTAAACTCTCAACCAGCACCTTTTTAATTTGTTTTCTTAGTATCTGCCTCAGCGACACACGAATCGTGTATGCCGTGCAGGCTTGTAACAATTACGGGTGTATTGGTAATTGTACAAACTCTTAGTTTATATTATAATTACCAACCATAAACTTATCGAATTTCCTAGCTTGGTCAGTGGGAGAGTTCAATTAAAACAAAATATTGACGAAACGAGATCGGATTCACTACAAACGACATGATATATTGTAAAATATCTTCACTCGGAATTAAATAGAATAAACATGACGACGCCAAGCCCACAGCTTATACGCACTAACCCCTCCCCCCCCCCTCAAATCACACAACGTGGAGTCACGGCAGCCACTAGCCAATGAACATTTCGGCATGCATGTATCATGAGAATATACCAATTATATGCGTTAAATAGGAGGAATATTTATCCAGAGTGTCAGAATAGCATCATAACAGGGCACATATGTTTCTCTTAACAGTTCCCTTCCTATTACCATAAATGTTGTAAACAATCGCATCATATGAACAGCAACAAAAAGTATTTCTGTGTCAAATAAAAAAAGCCACTAAGAATAAAAAATTTGGCATATTGGTTCAATTTGCCTACTATTGTTAATATGGAAGACGTGATGCGCGAATTTTAGGTGTCTCTTATGTGTCAAGTTTTTTAGGTTTAGTTTACTACGACTGAAGCTATAGAGCTTTTGCCATTGTCTGAAAGGTCGAGTGTTGAATTCTCACTCAGGCTGTCTGTTATTTAAAACCAAAAGACAAAGGAAATAACCTGCCCTTCCTTTGGCGAATGATGAGTAGATCCTACGCTGCTCTAGACCCTGCATGTAGTAAACTAGGTCAGCTTAAACCAAAATGACCAAACGTATGCATGTGTTAGTGGTCTTTCTAGTCATGTACGCTTATTTTCAGTTTATTTACCAAAAATTCGAGTTGTACCAGCACAAAATACGTGGCCGCCGTAACTGTGTCCGCCATTTTTACCAGGTGTTCTCCAACGTCTCAATGCGATTGCGGGTGTTTACATGCATAAAGACAGTGCGCTTCAGACGTCCGATCCAGGTCTGTAATGCGCTTCGGTTTCTGAAGCGTCAGATGGAAAAAGCGCCACGAACGGATTTTTACAAGGCCCACGGAGGTGACAGGGACGCGATGCACATCCCTCTGAAGCGTTTCAAAGTGGTCATGTAAACATAGTGACTGGTGTGTGCATGCTTTGATACATTCACTCAAAACTATGTTGATGCTGCAGCATAGATATTTACGGAGGGCCTAAAATAGTGAAAATGTAATCTGTCCTTTTAGTTTCAGTGATATAATAAAAAAAATATTGAAACATTATATAGTGCATTATAGCACATTATAGTAATTATCTACATCATTAAAATCATACGATGTGCGTGCGTGTACCTCTACTCTTCTGGAACCAAAGCACCCACAAAGATGGGAGTAGGACCAAACGAAAGATAATTAAATTTCGCTTTTAATAGGCCTATTTTAATCGCTGTAACTTGATATTATCACCCTCAAATAAGCGAAAGAACCTGAAAAACTAACGTCAACGTTTTTTTTACCCGCATGATGTTTGTTCATGACGTCATGAGGTTCGTTCATGACGTCATAGTTTGTTCATGAAAACCTCCTCGAGCAAAGAGATGTGATCTGGAAAAGGATGCACGGACGACGTATTTCGCAACACACCACACATACATCTTAAAATTGGTTTTATACTAACTGACTTGATGCAGGAAAAAATCAAAACAATTGATTTGGTTTTAAAACGGGAGGATGGATGGATGGATCGTAGGAAGGATGGAAGGATGGAAAGATAGAAGGAAGGAAGGATAGATGGATGAATGGATGGAAGAATGGATGGAAGGATAGAAGGAAGGATGGATTGATGGAAGGAGGAATGGGTGGTAGGTATAGGAAGGAAGGAAGGATGGATGGAAGGATGGGTGGACCTGAATGTTTATCAACTGACTTGATGCATGGAAAAAACAGACCCACAGATCTGGTTTGAGAGGGCGTCATTTTCTTGGATTCTGAAGCACGGCAGTGCATGGATTGAGCGAGCAAAGCGAGGGATTTCCACGTAAACCAAAACTATTCAATGTATGTCTCGCTTTTCTCTCGCAATCTTTCATCTCTCACCTTCGTAGGAGATTTCATCTGACGTTCTGCAGATGTTTCTCCAAGTGAGGGATCATCAGAAAGTGTAAGACGCTCATGGAAAAATCTGTACTGAACAGGGCGTAAAGAACAATATTCTTAAAATAAGTAAAACAAGAAAACCCATATAAAGAGAAAACTAACACAAATTACAAGTGATGTATGGTACTTGGTGGTTACATTGATTCAGTCACGTATCTGAGGAAATGTTTGCGCTGATTGAGTGAGCGAAGCGAACGAAAATCAGCGTTTGTCATCAGAAACAGCACTTTTCTGATAAATTGCTTGATCTTTTTGCTTGACTCCTTGGACGTAAAAAAATAATATTGACGTCTTAATAACAGATATCGCATTCTACACTCCTATAATTTGCTTGATCGTTTTTTATGTGGAAGGTCTGTCTGTATCGTAAGTGTTGCAGCAAGAAATCTCCTCGAGCGCAGCGAGACGACGCAGAATGAGCGAGCGAAGCGAGCGACTCCGCTAGTAGCACATTAAAGCCATTATAGTACATTATAGCACATTACAGCACATTATAGTAAGTGTTAATAGCCCCAAAACATAAATTCTGAAGACAGTTTGTTTGCCGTAAATCACTTTTACTTTCAGTTAGTTACTCCATTTGTTTACTTAAGCGACATTTTGGCATTCTTGGAGCTCCACACACTGTTGTCGAACAATGAAAGTCACGATAGTGGTTTTCGTGCATCTCTAGTACAGGGTATCAACACTTTAAAAAAATCTATTAAAAAAATCATACCTCAAAAACCATTATAACTACAACATTTTCACAATAACAAGGTTGTAGACCAAGCATTTAAAGTTTTTTTTACATTCTTTCTATTTACAGTTTGACAATATGTTCCATGTGTCTGCCCAGCAATTCTATAACGTTTCGAAGACGAAGTGTGAATTTTGGACAACCCTTTTACACACACTGATGTCCACTTAATTCAGGACTGTGCGAGTGGGGTCCTGTAAAGTATCCAATGACGTCACTGGTTGTTGGAAAACAGTAAACTCCAAAAAGCCCCAGAGAAAGAAATCACATGGGTTTAGGTCTGGCGAGTGAGGTGGCCAATCATGGACAACATGGCGACGTTGCGAGTAACGAGTGGAGTGACACTGCGTTGTCTAAGCGTTATACAATTCCAGGGCGGACACATGGAATATATTGTCAAAATGTAAAAAGAAAGAATGTAAAAAAAAAAACTCTAAATGCTTGGCTACAACCTTGTTATTGTGAAAATGTTGTAGTTACAATGGTTTTTGAGATATGATTTTTTTTAATCGAGATGATTTTTTCGATATGATCGAGATGATCGAGATGATTTTTTCGATATGATCGAGATGATCGAGATGATTTAATCGATATGATTTTTTTTAGAGATGCACGAAAACCACTATCGAGTCTTTCATTCTTCGAGAACAGTGTGTGGAGCTCGAAGAATGCCAAAATGTCGCTTAAGTAAACAAATGGAGTAACTAACTGAAAGTAAAGTGATTTACGGCAAACAAATTGTCTTTAGAATTTATGTTTTGGGGCTATTAACACTTACTGAAATCTGCTATAATGTGCTATAATTACTATAATGTGCTATAATTCCTATAATGTGCACATGGGTTTAGGTCTGGCGAGTGAGGTGGCCAATCATGGACAACATTGCGACATTGCTAGTAACGAGTGGAGTTACACTTCGTTGTCGAAAGTTATACAATTGCAGGGCGGACACATGGAACATATTGTCAGAATGTAAAAAGAAAGAATGTAAAAAAAAACTTTAAATGCTTGGCTACAACCTTGTTATTGTAAAAATGTTGTAGTTATAATGGTTTTTGGGATATGACTTTTTCAATCGTTTTTTTGCAAGTGGGGCACCCTGTAGCTTGCCTTCTGCCATTGTTAGAGCACGCATTTGCATCAACAATGTTCATTTACTTTTGGACGGGACTGTACAGTATTGGACAATGAATTTTGAACATCTCTTTGCCACACAAGCATTGATGCATCACTTTTTTCTGGTCGAAAAGCTCCTTTTTTACGATTTAACATTGCTACGTGAGAGACTTGCCTCATTGGAACTGGCTTAGATATGTGCTCCAACAATGCATTGTTGTTCTATTTCAACAATGGAAAGATGTCCGCACAAACATTGGCATCTACCAGGAATGATTAATCCTTATTCAGAATTCAGTACAACATTTGAAGTGTTCAAAATTCAATGTACGTGAGGGAAAAACGATGGCCGCTTTTGCCCTGCAGGCTCTTTAAGGATGGATGCACGCATGCACACTTTGGGGTAGGGAGCTTGCTGGGATTTAGACAAATCTTTCTCAAGTAAGAAATTGCATTCGAGAATAAGAATGCTAAATTTACAGGTAATGTATATTTACGTTCTTAGGAATAGAAACAGAATTTAGTTGGTGTGGGCCGGCAATTTTCTGATTTTATTTAATTTAATTGCTAAAACGTCTATAAATCGAAGCGAGTGCGTACAGATTTATATCATAACGGATGCTATATTGTTTCACGCTGCAAACCATCATAAAATAAGTCTGAGCTTTTCAAGCAAAACTAATCTTGTTACCAAATTAATACGAAATATTGAAGAAGTGTTTTCTCACTGGTGCCTGCTTCCATATTTGAGTGCCATGGAGTGTGGCAGGCAGAATACAAACGGACGAAAACTGCTTAAGCTGCCCATCACCTTGACGGATGGGTTTTAATAAGGAATATGCAAATGTGCACCTTCCAATTCCCTCTTATTGTCAATATCTTCGAATTTAGCACATTAGCACCGCTTTCCATTAACTAAAATATTGGTTTCGATGTTGGTATCAGGTATCTGTATTAGTAACCATACCGATACACAACCAGATACTGCCATCGATATTACATTAACTTATTAACAGCAACAGTCATTTACAACGTCCAAATCTTATTATTATTTAGTAAACATAACTTTAGCTTACAGATGATACTCACTTATTCAGTGTATTTGGCTTCAGCCTCATGCACTTTAGCTGCTGCCAGATGCAGTGCTATCCAGACACGTTGTATAGCTCAGTGGTCTGGCTCAAGAGCCAATCGGCTCTCCCCTCATCCTCCACATCCAATTGTGCTGCACCTGTTATACAATAGACCAGGACGCAGCCTCCCTTTATAAATTGAAACACTGGCAAAAATCACCCTCTCTCCCAAAATATTTGGACCCCACTTGCAGCCAATTTCTGAGCTCTCAGGAGCAGAACTGACCTGCAGCATTATTCAGAATTAAGTAGACTTTTGAGCAATATTAGACTTAGCCGTTTTTAAATGAGCTTCCCTCCTTTTCAGCCTAAGTTCAGTTCAGCGTTGAGCAAGGGTGCATCTTGTTTAAGATCCACCGTCACTTATTTCCCTTGGTCCTTTAGTTATTCAGGAGTGCTTTTAACTTAATAATTGGAATATAACGGGATTTCAGAGGGGGGCATTTAACCCTAAATAAATCGAAATAAACCAGTTCCAACCAAGACTTATGTGTGGACTCCCTTCTTATGCTCATTTAATCTTTTATGTGCTGTTGTTGAGAATTATTGCATCAGCGCCGGCTGGTACGATCATAGTTTACGATTTAACATTGCTATGTGAGAGACTTACCTCATCGGAACTGGCTTAGATATGTACTCCAACGATGCATTGTTGTTCTATTTAAACAATGGAAATGCGTTTTTACAGACATTGGCATCTACCAGGAATGATTAATCCTTATGCAGAATTCAGTACAACATTGGAAGTGGTCAAAATTTAATGTCCAATACTGTACATTACCTGCTCCCATCTCCCCTCTCGAGTCACCACCTTAACATATCGTGAGGGAAAATAGATGGCCGCTTTTGTTTCATGCTGCAAACCATCTTATAATAAGTCTGAGCTTTTCAAGTAAAACTAATCTTGTTACCAGATTAATACGATATGTTGAAGTGTTTTCAACGGTGCCTATGCCCAGAGAATCTCTGTAAGGCCTTACAATTAGAGTTTATGAGAGATTTACAATGGTGACAAAAGTAATGTTCGAATAATACCCACACCCTTACCACTAATTAAAACAGCAGCACGCTACAGAATTTTGAGCAAGGAAGTGGTTTTGTAAATAAATAAATGAAAAAAAAAGAGCAATAAATCCCCAGTCAAATTTAGATTGCTTTGCAGGCCATAACCATGCCGAGTCACAAGAAAAATACTACAGCTAGCAAAAGCACGAAAGAAGCTCCTGAAATTTAACTTTTTTGTAATGCTTTCGACTATGCGGTAGAACTATTGTGAAGCCCATAGTTTAGCAGATGACAATGCACCTGTTCCTCCCGTACAGCCGACTCAATCTCGGCAGAGCAGACAGCGGACGCGTGCGCCTAGAGCATCTGCTAACAAGCGTAGCACAGTAGCGGAGAAATCCCCACTATGCCAGCAGCCGACAGATGAACATCGGAATGCAGCCGAACATGAACATTGTGCGTGAACATTGTGGAGGGGGTTCATGGGCAGGGCTACGTGATTTATTGGCTGCATTCCGATGTTCATCTGTCGGCTGCTGGCGTAGTGGGGATTTTCAAGGAGTCATTTGCCACAGCATCATAGCTTTCCTCCTATAAATTGGCACTACAGTATTAATGTACCAGGCAACACGTTTCCACCCCTATCCAGCCATGTACCTCCCTTGGACCCAGCTTTAATCACTTTAGTACCACCGAATTCAGGTCATAGCCCTGCCCCTTCTGACAACAGTGATTTTTCGAGAGTACTCGCTGGCCTTCAATAAGCTTACGACACCCAATTGGTTGTCCTTAGCAGATTGGCAGAAAAAATAGGAACAACTCAACAGGGAAACAACAACAACAACAGCGAGAGAGCCAGGGACAAGATCAAGTCTATAATGTAGGAGGACAATTTAGATCGGCGAAAAAAAATCTGCCTAAATTTTCAGGGGAAGGGGGAACATATATTTTTACGTTCCTCCTTTTGACCGACAACCTGAGGAAGATAGACCCCAACCTGCCAGACAGTGAGTTAAAAGCTGCAACCACTAACAAGTGTATTAACAGAGCAGGTCGTTTCGTCACCACCAGCCTAGTAATCGCCTACAAAACAACTTGGGTTGCCTTCAAATCAATGTTAATGGAGAAATTCAGCACAGGAGGTGCAGAAATTACAAGGGCTAAATTTCTACGAGCCAGGATGTACGAAGGGGAGAACATCGAGCAGTTCACCGATCGTCTAGAAGTTATGGCAGCTGAAATATGGATCGTTCAGCCTGAAGATAGCGAATTAGAAGTTTTATTAAAAAAGAGCATCTGGGATGAAACGTTGAGATGCACCTTTAAGTCAGCCATCCCCGAGAATTGGAAACTTTTTTGGCCAACCAGAAGCCTAAAACATGGGAGGATATGCTTCACGTCGCTTTAAAACAACAAACGGAAATCGGCGAGTACATAGGAGAAGAATAACAACAGCCAAAAGGAAGCCAGCCCCTAATTCCACAGTCAACACTAACTTCGTAACTTCCACTTCAAGCGAAACAGTAACCGTAGCGTCCGCAGATCTAGCCAAGATGCTTCAAGAAATTGAGAAGACAAACAGAGAAGTTAGAAATCTGACAAATGCTAGGCACAGTACAAGAAGTTAGAGTAGGTGCATTCCTACCCGAGAAGAAGGAGGTATGTGATTGCTACACCTGCCATGGCAGGAACCATTTAATAAGGACTGCAGGACAGCGGAGCATAAATTGGAAGCCGTACAAGGTGGAAATGCAAAACGCCTGGAAAGGGAAGAGAAGCCAGTTCCAAAGAGAAAAAAACAAGGACGTTTTGACAACCAAGGAAGATAAAACCAGACCAGGAACAATAATCAAGGCACTAGGGATAACTCTCAACTAAATTTGTCAACCTACAATAGCCAACATTCCAACAGCAACAACCATAAAGAAGGCAACACAAATTACACTCATCCCCGTACCTCGAAAAATCAACAGCAACTATCCAGCTCTCAACAGCCAACAAACTAGAAACAAGCCCAAAAAGGAACAGGTTTTTTGAGTTGGCCAGATAGTCTAGCACGGAAAATATTCCAATAAATGCTATGGATATCGAAAATCCTGAAATGTCAACTACCCCCGCCCCTACGCCTATAGAAGAAACCAACACTTTATTTACAAGCAAATGCCTTCACTTAACAATCAACGCAGCAGGATTGCTTCTGGATTTATATAATAAAGTCAACTGGCATCAGGAGAAACTAGCTATCAGACAGGACCTTAACACGGTTTAGGCTAGCTTCGTATTTCGGCACAATTCCCGATAAATATGTAGCATCAACTTTACACCTCAACACTCATCTTACGCCAAATTTTTCGGAGCTTTTAAATAAAGTTAACAAGACATTCAAGTTAACCAACCAACTCCACCAACCAATCAACCAACCTACCGACCATCACCAACCGACTACCAACTTCCACTCCAAATTGAAGCTAACCAAGTCAAACAACCCTATTATTCTCGAATTAATAGGAGCAGATCAAACAGAGGAATTCCGAAGCACATCCGACACCAATGAGAGGAAAATGCACCTAATTAAAGCAGGAGAAGCAATTAAAATATCTAATTATAATCAACAATAATGGAAACTACGAATTCCTTTACTGCCTAAAGTCGACGCACCCACAATTTGTCTTATTTATTGGGACAGCATTTCAAATCCAGAAGTCATTTCGGCAGAAAAGCGAAGGAAACGCGAAGAAAAAAAGGAAGATTCAACAACAAGCAAAATCCACACTAACAAGCAATCCGACGCCACACCAACTCCATCTAGCAGCGGAAATCGACACTAATGGCCCGTTCGACGAGCTAGCTTCAAGCAACGCAACGATCGGAGAAAAAGAAGAATCGCAACACATTTGTGTCGATTGCGTAGGCTATAATGCAAAATCAGCACATCCAAGACGTTATAATCTTTAATTTTGGGAATATCAGCAAACTATCGCTCTTAGACAGTGGAGCAGGAGGTTTCTTTAATTGAATCCTCCACAGCGCAAGAATTACCACGTAATACACAAATTAAAAGTCACGAAGTTGAGACTCCATCTCCCGTAAATTTAGTGGGAGTGGGTGGAAAGAAGGTGAGAGCCAAGAAACGTTGATCGCTGAAATATGCAAATGCGGAGTTTCCCGAAACCAGCAGTTTAGAGTCGTTCCTGATGGCAGTTTTGGCAATATTCACATTTTATTGGGATACGATTTTTTGTCAAAACAACCAGAAACGGTTAAATTAAATTGTTCAGACCAAATTTAGAATTTGGGGAGCTCAAATTTAATATATCTTCGTAACCTTTTGAGGCTTGGGGAAATTATGGTCATAACAAGGAATTAATTAATTTTGAAGACTATAGTGTTACAAATGAGCATATTGCAATGATCAACATTACGTCAGATAACGAAACAGCCAAAATCCGCGTTCTCATTGGAATCGACACTCCACGATTATTACATTGAAATTCAAGTTTCACTTTACAAAGATGTTGTTTTGCCAAATGACAGTGAGACAAAATTTTGTGGAGTTCTCCATGTAGCCTACCCTGAATTACAAAGTGGCATATTTTTGCCACAATGCAATGAAATTCTGACCCTTCTTGCCAGATGTTTGGTTAATACTAGCCCTGTGGGACTAATTCCTATAATGGCTATAAACACGTCTGGGGAAGATCAATTTCTAAAGGCAGGTTCTATTTTAGGCTAATACATGACGGCTGAAATAGAATACAACGATGAAGAGGACAATGAACAGGATCTACTAACTCCAATTACAAAAGATAATATCCCTTCCCAAAGATTTAACTCAGCCAATAGAAAGAGCAAAGACAAAGGATAGCACGGACAAAAGATCAGCCACTTCGTAAGCTAATCCTGGAACCAGTTCTGACTCACTTTCCTCTTCAAGACCCACCCAGACAAAGGGACGCACAGAATCTGTAGAATTCGACTTCATCGGGCCTGCCCAGTCAACGCTAGCTAATCCCTAAGCCAGACCTAGCCACCTGCCTTCACAAAGCGCAAGGAATATTGACATCAGCGTCGGGTCCGCCCATTCAACCCTTCCCACCAACACAACAAAGAAAGAAAGCCCTTTTTCGGAAGAGAAATGGAACAGCTTGAAGTTTAAATTCAATCTTCCGGATTTAAATGAAGAGGAGCAAATGGAATTTTTGGAAATGCTGAAGACACAACAGGATGCCTTCAGCAAAAACGAATTTGATCTTGGAACTTGCGAAAATTATGAAGTGGACATACAGACAGGGCAGTCAACACCAGTCAGATCGAAGATTTACATGGGTTTTTTCCACTAATGAGAAATTTTGGACAAATACTTTGAAGAGTTAGTCAGTTTTGGAATCATCAAAGAATGCAAAGTTGCGTGGCTCAGCCCTTGCTTACTCGTAAAAAGAAGGCCTGAAGGATACAGGGTCGTCGTTGATGCCATTACTGAGAGTGTCTCAGTCCCCCTGCCAATCATCAGCGAAGCACTAGCTAATCTCAATGGCGCCAAATACTTCACAAAGCTAGATTTTCGCATGGGATTATTTCAACTCAAACTAGCCGAATCAGCCATGGATAAAACAGCGTTCCAAAGTCTATTGTTTGCAGAAACTCTCAATGGGTCTTACGATAGTTCCTGCTAACTTCCAATTCTGTGCACAGCAGATATTTATAGAAATGTTAGGTGCATATTATACCATCTACCTTGATGACATACTCCTCAGCTTCTTAAATTTCCGAACCCACCTGCTTCACATAGACAAAGTCCTCTCACTCGTAGAGAAATCGAAAACGAAACTCATCCCTGAAATATCCATTTTTGCTGCAAAACAAGTCAAGTTTCTTGGATTTATCGTCAATGAAGTTGGAGTACAACCAAATAGGGACAAGATTAAAGCCATGGAACACTTCCCACAGCCTAAAAACGTCAAAGAAATACGTAGATTCATCGGGATGTGCGGGTTTATTCGCCGACATATTCATTCGTTCTCAGCTTACTCACAGTGCCTTACCAAGCTCACTAAGAAGAACGCGAAGTTTGTATGGGTTAAGGAAGCAGGCAATGCTTTCAAGGGACTATTGAAGGCTATGGTAAACGCAGCAATACACTGCCACCCAGATATTTCCAAGCCTTTCCACGTCGAGGCGAACGGAAGTGACGTATCTTTAGGTGGCTGCTCACACAGATACATGATGGCATAACGTACCCCTTAGCCTATATTAAGAGAACGTTGACACCTGCCGAGCGAAACGAAAGAACTACTGTAAAGAAATTTTAGCAGCGGTACATGCAATTGAAACTTTTCGCACTTTTCTCCTTGGAAAATCCTTCTTTTTGGCCACAGACCACATGGCACTTTATTTTTTGTACAATAGTAGTGGATTGTCACTTAAACTAGAGCGAATTCTTACTAGAATCAGGGAATATGATTTCGTAATTCAACATAAGCCTGGCAGGCTTATCCCTGTCGGGTGACGCTCTAGTTTGAGTCTAGTTTGAGTGTTAGACTCACAATTTCCAGACTGGACTCAAAGCCACGTCATTCCTTAGCAACGAGCAGACGAGTATTTTGGAAAAATCTGGAACAGCATTAAAGATGACAAGCCTGCAGACGTCATCAATGCCAGTAATAAAAGCAACATTTATTACAAGGACTACGACAGCATGTTATACAGAACATGGCTCAAAGACCCTTCACAAGGAAGATTAGAAGACGTAGCTTAAGTTTTGATCCCCTAAGCTCTAGTAAACTTCTGCATTTGCGACTACCACTCCTCACCAGCAGCTGGACATCGAGCAGCAAAGAGCACCCAAAAGCTTATACAGCTACACTGCTTTCGGCCCACCATGATTACAGATATCGATTACTATGTGAACGCACGACTTTTTTGACAGCAGTTTAATCGCCCTACGAAGCCATACAAACCAACGCTCAGAGCCTATAAGCCACTGCAAAGGCCTAGTGAGAGGGTCTATGGATTTAATGGGGAAATTAAATACCACCCACATGCTTCTCTTTGCTGCTCCTACCTTATGACACTCATGGACGATTTCTCTTATTACATCATAGCCTTCGGTATTCCTGATAAACGAGCAGAAACCAAAGCTAGGAAGCTATACACCAAGCTTTTTGCACGATTTTCTTCACCAAAATCGCTGCACTTGGACCTCGGCGGCGAGTTTTGTGCCATCGTATGTGCAGAATTATGCAACTTATTCAACGTAAAACAAATAAATTTTAACCCTTATGCTTCTTAGACAGGAGGAAGCATTTATTCAAGGCAATAAACAAGCAAATTGCAAACCTCGTTGCAGAATTCCAGTTCAAACAATAGCCTTACCTAGACAGTCACTGAAATCAACGAAAATCGTACGTTAAATTTAAAAATAATTTCTAAAAACCAAGTACAAATAACCTTGGTACCTTTATAAAGTAGTACGTACTAGAATCATGTACGGATGCTATCCGTAAGTTATAACTATCGTATCCAAAAAGACGGAGTCCCGTCACATTGCACATTCAGCAGTTTAAGCATTTAAAAAGAGAAAAATACCAAGTGAGACAAGTTAGCGCAAGGCCATGAAGGAGCCTTACACTGGCCTACTGGGATCGCACGCAAAGACCTCGTACTTCAAGCGGCCTAACACCTATGTTAAAAGCCGAAAATAATAACTTACGAACAAAATGAATAATAGTCAAGTTGAATTTTCATCTGGCACATCAGATGGAAACCCAAAATAACGAAATTTCAATAAACTAATTAATAAGGGCAGACCAAACAAATTTTAGCAAAATGTAACGTTAAGCTTTTATGACGATAACCAATCGCATTTTACAATAGAAAAAAAACCTACGCCTATCAGTGGTCATAGGTTTCACGGAAAGAGCTCGCTATTAATCCCTGCGCCAGGGGTGCCCTGAATGCAAGTAAGTAATCATAACGGGATTCTCAGCATGGGGTTGCAGCCTCTGCAACAATGGGATCAACAACTTCATCATCAGTGACGGAAATCAGTTCTTGAACATATTCAACATCACCAACTACGTCCCCAACAACAACCACCATCTCCTCCTCCTCCACTACCCCCTCCTCTCCTTCAGCCTCGCCCACTTCCATCCTCTCCATCGCCTGGTTAACCACCGGAGCTGGAGTGGGGCACAACGGTGCAATAAATAAATTAAATAAATACAAAATAAGCTTAGCTTTAACATTTTCAGACATAACCAAACAGTCACAATAACGCAATTTAACCTAACCTCAAATTAACGTTGAACCGAGTCAAATTATAAGTTGGCATTTAGTGATAAATTTCCCTTCCGCTTTTTTCTCCTCCTCCTAATTTCATCGTCACCAAGCATTAAGTTTAATGTGCACAAAATATCAATCCGTAAATAGGAATGCGGTTTAGAAACTCGAATCTCTATTATGACGACAATAAGTCTCGACACCATGTTGCAGCAAAACCTTGTTCCCCTTTTACTTTTACTAATCCTCCCCTGCCCACTCACATTCCATGCAAACCAAGACAATTTCTGGATAGCAACCATGTACTGTAAATTACTGAAACCAAATCAATTGGCACACAAAAAGAAAATTTTTACATTAAAAGAAATCCAGACTATGCTGACAATTTGGAAACAACTTTGACTCCCAACAACTTGAATCTGGAAATCGCATGGCCAAGCATCCTTTCCCAACACCCCCACAATTCAAATTGTGCTCCATTAGTCAAAATTAACAGAGTACATGTTAATAATAATAGACATTATTGATAGCACATTCTTGATAATAGACATTAGTGTAAATAAGAAGTTACATAACGTAAGAATTAAGAAAGCCAAACTAAGTTAAGGATTAAAAGTTCATTCACAGGAAATAATCAAAAGTAAGAAATTCTCTCGAAAAATGTTGGCTGCACATTCTATCCCGAACCAACCCCCCCCCCCAACAAGCATGTCTAAGAGACTGCATGTTTTCAGACATAACTAAAACAAACTATCAACTGCATGTAGGCTACCAAATATAGCCAAATTCTAAGATAAATCTGTAGACAGCAGTCCAAAAGTAATTTCAATTAAATCTGTAGACAGCAATCCATAGTAGAAAATTCAACAGGATGCACGATTAAATTTTCGGCCGTGTTAGACGAATACACCACCTCCCCATCCAGACTAACATAAGAGTCTGAGTTTAGGCCTGTTCACCAAAATTTTGCAATTCCCCTATCCCCCCTCCCCTCTTCCCACACCCCGACCTTTTCCCATGTACAGCATAACCAGCATCAATTACGGAGAAGTTGTTCCACACGAAAATTAAAAATCTGAATAGAAGCGTAATTAAAAAGTAGAATGATCGTCCATGATTTTCAGAGGGCTAAAGAAATGGAACCATTTTAAAATTTCACAATTTTCAAGAACGATCATTTTCCCCTTCCTCAAGCAGATTCAATGGGGTTCTCGAGATTAACTCATTACAAATTAGAAATGGTAACCATGACAACAGTGGAGAAGTTAACAACCTTGGTCAAGTACGGCCGAAAATTAAAAACGCACGGCCGGAAAAATTCCAACAACCAAAAATTCGCACACGTATGGCGATCGAAAATTCCTTAAAATCTGCGATAACTACAGCACAGCTGTTAAGTTAATCATTAACTAGAAAACAGTTTACACCATTAACGCAATTAAGAAGTAATTAGCAAGTCCTAACCACTTTCAGGCCCACTAGCCTTCGAAAAAAAAAAGCAGACGAACAAAGGAAACTTTGACCGCCACGCCTTAAAGACCTTACAGAAACCAAACGAAATCTGGAAAATCGAAAAGACGTTACACTACTAAAATAAATTAATCACTAATTACACTTACCCCTAACCCCTGTCACAATAGGGGACACTCCCCATCCAAACAATTGCGGTCCGCTAAGCTGGCCGCGTATCGCAAGCAATGCTGTAGGTGGGTGTGAAGGTCCATCCACTTCAAAAATTTTTCGATCAACTGAAAAATTGTGAGAAAAAGCCGGAAACACAATAAATTTTCCCGTTCGCCTCCCCAGCAAAAAACCCCTCGATGTGACATGTGCAACATCAAAAGGGTAGGGCACTAGCATGGAATGCCATTGGAGGCAACCAAATTAATTTTATTGGTAATAACTAATTTTGCATCAAAACAAATAATTGGAACGAAAATTCGACAAACTACTGGGATCAGGATAGTATGTATCGACCCAGTAAGCCAAAAATTATTCGGGTAGCATAAGAATTAGATCCACGTATAATAATTAACAGCACAACTCAAACATTGGTCATCTTCACAGAGAACAATGGGATTCCAGTAAGCAACCACCAATCGGTAGCTCTACTTGGATTTTCTGTCACAGGATGGCGCCACATGCAAATGCAACAATCGCTTAACACCAAGGCAAAGCGAAAGCGAAACCGAAAAATCTCGAGCAACGCATCAATAGGTTGCGCTGAAATTGTGTTCACAGCCGATTACTACTGACCAAAAATTAATGGTCCGAAAAAGCAAACAAGCAAAAGTAAGTTGTTTCAACTTAGGAAACAACAGAGTACTGGTATAATTGAAATTCTCGAGCTATGTCCTCCAGTCGGACAACAGCAAAATAGGTTGATTTCAGCAAGGGCGTGAAGTTGGAATACCAAATAAAATAAATCAATAAGCGTATTTTGATTACCATAATTAAAAAGTAAAATTGACCTATGTTAAATGACATGAATTGCAATTGATGCGTTAAATGGAGTACACAAGGATTTTGTTCTCCCTTGTTACAGAAAATATTACTACTGCACATCGGGACGTCTACCGCACATCGAGATGTCTACCGCACATCGGGACGACTACCGCACATCGGGATGTCTACCGCAACATCGGGATTAAACCAATAATTAGTACTTCAACTCATCAATGGGTACACCACTGCTTACGGTACCCCACACCTCACAGTACCCACCCAGCACGGACTCACTCCATTCATCATGAGCTTATGAAACAATTCACCAAATTCAATCAGTCAGTGCAACAAGGACTTCACAATACAGAAATCAGTTGAGTGAAAATCGGGAAAGTAAACGGACAATATGATACGAAACAAACCATTTCATTTAGAAAGTGAACCATTCGTTTTAAGTTCTATCTATCTACTCCTGATTCTCCCAATGAAATAAAATACGAGACAGGAACCACATGTTAAAATTAAGACACCACACCTAATTAAGCCTAGTACTATGTAACAAACAAGGTTTCATTTTATTCTGAGAAAATGTTACAAAATAAGGAAACCGAAATTCTGACATTTATGCCATATGATCATACACCGAGATTTTCTTTGATGATTACCTGTAAAAGAAATTGTTCATTTTGTAATTTATGTGCATCTTTGAAACGTAAGTATAGCACTATATAAGAAAATTCAGCACTCAGAACCCCCCCCCCCCCCCCCCCAAAAAAAAAAAGAAAAAGTTCAGGAGCATTTTTTCTCTCCTTTTTGCAAGAGAACTCAGCAAAATTACGAAACTAATAGACAAGTTCACCGAACAACAAACAGGCCTTTTTAACAAACACTCCACCATTGATAGAAATTAAAATTCCTGATATGCGTTCAAACTGAGGAGCAGTGCACAATGGGTTTTTACTTAAGGAAATCTTAAAAACAATTAAAAATTAAGAGTATTCTTAGCATATCCTAAGAAGGTTTTCCCTGGGTGTACTTAGGAAGTTTACTCTGGTGATGGGGGGGGGATTGAGGCTTAATGGCGCGTTGACAACTTGGTCATTAGCGCCAACCCCAGTCACAGTGCAGTGGTCCGGGTTGCCACTGCACCACACATTACATAGATGTTATTCAAACCCCTAATCTAAATCTTGTCATACATCTGTACCTCCTGCAAAAATTGAAAAACACCGGATAGGAGGACAGACTTATCGCCCAACTGACGCGCAATGTCATGCGGAAGATGGAAACGACGACGAACACCATCAAGATGGCCCTCCAGTACAACCATATCATGGAATAAGTTAATCAAAGTAGTAAATTAGAAGCTAAAATTAGGGAAATTACAGTAAGAACTAGCCTGCCTTATGCTCGCAAGGGCTTTGTCAATATCTTCGAATTTAGCACATTATCACCGCTTTCCGATAATTAAAATATCAGTATCGACATCGGTATCTGTATCAGTATCCATATCGATACACAACCAGATACTGCCATCAATATTACATTAACTTATCAACAGCAACAGTAATTTACAACGTCCAATTCTTATTATTATTTATTAAACATAACTTTAGCTTAACAGACGATACTCACTTAGTTCAGTGCATTTGGCTTCAGCCTCATGCACTTTAATTGCTGCCAGATGCAGTCCTATTCAGATACTCTGCATAGGTCAGTGGTCCTCAGCCTCAGCCTCCTATTGCTCTGCACCAGTAAGCATCCTCCCTTTATAAACTGAAACACCGAACAAAAATCACCTTATCTCTCAAAATATTTGGACCCCACTTGCAGCCAATCTCTGAGCTCTCAGGAGCAGAACCAACCAGCATCATTATTAGAGTCGATTAGACTCTTATGCCAACGGTTTGTCTGTCTGTCTGTCTGTCTGTCTGTCTGGGTGTCTGGGTGTCAGTCTGGGTGTCTGTCTGGGTGTCTGTCTGTGTGTTCGCGCTATAGCGTTTGAACGAATTATCGGATATCTGTCTAATTTTGCACACAAATTTTATGCCACATTTCTTTCTAGGTCTAAGTTCGTATATAGGTCGATTCCGCCAGGGAAATCGTACACTAGAAATAGTCAAAGATTTTTGTTTGTTGCAAACTAATCAAGTTCGTTTTTTTTTCTTCGGCCGACTGACGTCATCCATCCACGACCAATGACTGGAAACTATGTAGCCTTCATCAGCGGCGGACGTCACTACCAACCGACCAATGACTGGCAACTTGATCAATTTTATTATACAGAC
This sequence comes from Lithobius niger, assembly GCA_023313725.1. Classification (NCBI taxonomy): domain Eukaryota; kingdom Metazoa; phylum Arthropoda; class Chilopoda; order Lithobiomorpha; family Lithobiidae; genus Lithobius; species Lithobius niger. The sequence goes on from JAHWFP010250266.1 coordinate 234,604, forward strand.
CACAGATGTAGGCACTGATCTCATTCGCGCGAAATCAACGTAGGCTTGGGCTACTTGTTTGGACAATCTTTCATGACTTTACTGCGTATTACTTTTTACAGGAGGGTGGGGGAAGGAAAAATGTTTAAAACAACTTCTACCGTATGACATTTTTTTGTTGTCAGGGGAGGGGGGGGGGCGCAAATTCATAAAACTACTTTTGGGCAATGAATATGCTATCTAGATATTTCATCCTTATCAGTCGTGCGACGTGGCAACGTTGCAGTTGGGTAAATGAAATGTTCAAAACGCCGAGACTAAACGGTTTGGAGGCTTCCCGTATAATAAAACTGCCAAACGGTGCTGAATATTTATAATGTTGATTCAGTTCACTAGTGTTCTCATTAAACTTGCAGTTTAAAATGAAATCGATCGAAGAATCGTAGTGAGCTCGTCTTTAATTGAGAGGTGCGTGCCGCCATGCCATCCGACGCAGTTGATCAAAACATGTATGGGGGGATCGGGGGGATTGACGCAAAAAAGCTAGAAATGCAAGCGACCACTGGTCTAAAGGCCTCTCCAGACAGAAGAAGAAATTTCGTACGATGCTATGTGTAACTAGGCGCCTACAAGGTCTACATTGCAGCAATCGTGTGGTTGCTGTTGCGTTAAGGGCGAATATTGAAGTCTTTTTTTTCACCATACTACGTCGGCGTGCAGCCACGAGCAGCCAGTCTGGTTAGGGCTTTACGGTTGCATACGCCTCGTGGAACCGTGGCCAAGAAATCATTTGGGTGTTAGGATTGTATTTTTAGGAGGGGTATAACACGTGTTAGACAATTAGTAGCCATACCGATCGCTGTACTCGCAAGAGGAAGCAAATCGACTCTCACTGTAAATGGTTTAATCAGGTTTATTCAGAGTGAAGTAGATTTTTGAGCGATATTGGATTTTTTAAAGGAGCTTCATTTCTTTTCAGCCTAAATCCAGTTCAGTGTTGAGCAAGGTCGCGTCTTGTTTAAGTTCCACCCTCGCTTATTTCCCTTAGTCCTTTAGTTATTCAGGAGTGCTTTTAACTTAATAATTGGAATATTAATGGGATTTAAGAGGGAACATTTAACCCTAAATAAATCGAAATAAGACAGTTCGAACCAAGACTTGTGTGTGGCCTCCCTTCTTTTGCTTATTTAATCTTTTATGTGCTGTTGTTGAGAATTAGTGCATTAGCGCCGGCCGGTACAATTGTTGCAACTGTATCTGACTTAATCACAGATGCTTTTGTTAAAGGAGATCACCATAGAAACATAACGCAGAAATTTGTAGCACACACCAGAAGAACTTTTATGAGAATAATTTGCGCGTTGTTTCCTTCAACTTGCGTGATTGCTATTTATTTAGAAATTGTTGGGACGCAATCCCGGTACGGATGCCAGGAATTCAGCTCAGTGTTGGGTCTAAATTCTTACTTAACGTATATAAAGCCACAACAAGTAAACCTTATTCATACTAGTATTGTTTCTCGATTGCAGGAGTGAGTATACCGGAAGTAATGAGATTCAGAGGTGACATATTCAAAATTCCTGTAACTGTTTATTCAAACTTACTGACACTGGCGAAACAGAAAGTAAAGACTATCTTCCGGCGCTTGTCCTATTAGCGTCTAAATTTGTAAAACAACACGTAAAAAAGATCTCGTTGGCGTATAGCAATTTGCAAGATATTGTGTGTCCGTGTGGTCTAATAGTTTAAAAGGTAATATTCCTCTAACTTCGTCTCAGAAAAGCATACTTAGAAGATATAGGAAAATCTTACTTGTCATATCCAAAACGAACTGTTCTAGACAAAATATGATTCAAAATTTCTCAAATCTTCATTCTGCTGGTTTTTTAAAAATTTATTAGCTTGCCTACTAGGAGCTGTGGCTGGACCTACATTGAACGAAGTGTCGGGATTATTTGGTGGACACAAATAAACAAACAATGTATGAAGCTAGTGCCCATGAATGCTGACGAAACATTGTCATCTACTTCGTCCTTTATGTCTAATCAACAAAGTGAACTGTTATGTAAGTCGCACTACATTAGACCATTAACTAGTCTGGAAGAAGCCATGCATGACGTGCTCTCCAATGACCAGACAAATGAATACGAGAAAGCCAAGTTGTACACACAAACTCAACAGCATTAGTTGGACATCAAGATGAGGTACGAATATGAGCCTTTAAAGGTTCTCATGATCTTCCTGATGGGGCCCCAGAGCCAGCAGTGGTTCCGGGGGGGGGGGGGGTGGCTCCCCTGCTTGCCTACATGAAGGGGGATTGAGGCTTAATGGAGCATCAACAGCTAGGTCATTAGCGCCAACGTCAGTCACGGTGCAGTGGTCCGGGGTTGCCACTGCACCACACATTACAGAGATTTTATACAAACCCCGAATCTAAACCTTGTCATACATCTGTACCTCCTGCAAAAATTGAAATGCTTCGGACAGGTAGACAGACCAAATGACGTGCAGTGTCTTGCAGAAGATGGAAACAGCGACGAATGCTATCAAGACGGTGACAATCAAGAAGCAAGTGTCGGACCGTAAGTGGCCGTCGACACCAATATTCAGGAGAGTCAACCCCACCTCAAAAGGAAACAGTGGGTAATTCGGGTGTGACCAATGCGTAAATGGGCAACACCACCTCTTCACAGCAACTGCGGCGAGAAGCCGAGTGCCATTCCTCGACAGTGCCTTTAATAGTGTGCAGTTTATTGCAGGCCTATCTATCCCATAAGGCTTGTCAGAGAGCGTGCAACTTCAGACATAGAGTTGGAAGAGCGTCTGAGGGAACATGGCTGAGATCCCTTTTGAGAGGACTAGAAAGGGCCTCTTTCACTGCAGAATCAGCGTGCTCTTCCCACCAATCCCAGCTAGCGTGAGTGCTTGCAGTGCTCCCGTCGACGTCACCACAATCTGTAGGCCTATTTACAGTTAGTAGTTCTACGGACGAAACTAAGTGTTACGTGGAAGATTACATCAACCAACATCTGACCCTTACGCCTAAACAATACATTGTTCCTTTAAAATATAAGGGAAGAATCCATCATTTTTTAACTACAGGACTTGTTAATTTCAGCAAATTGGGCCAATTAATAGGTCAGGATAGGAAGCATATACGTGGCAGTAAAGTAGTAAAATTTGTTCACGGTAGAATAAGTGAAAATGTTTTTTTTGAAACAAATTGAAACGGTAACCAGGCTAGGCTAAGATGAAAGATCTGATTCTGCACAAAGCCGTTTTATGTCTTTACGGCGATTTAAGACACCCTCCTCCCCACGCTCCCATCTCATTATGTCCGACTCTTCCCTTGAAGAAGTTGATCAATACCTCAGACCGACAGGTGTAGGTCCTGAAGGTGGGTGTGCATTGGTCTTCGTCAGTTCTTCGCGGACTGATGCTGCTGTTTTAAAAATTATTTATTTCACTGAAAATTCTCCAGCTTGCTACGGTGGAGTGCAGAGGCTCTACAAGGTAGCAAATACTTTGCAGCCCTGGCTTACACTCGTGGTTGTAAAACGATGGCTTGCCAGTCAATCCACCTATTCATTATTTAAACCTGTAGTGCACAAATTTGAAAGAAACAGAGTCAGAGTGGGACAGATAAGTGATGTGTGGAGTTCAGATCTAATCGATGTAACTAATGTAGCTCTTTAATGACAATTTTAATTTTTTTATGGACGTCTTTTAAAAAATATCTTTGATAATTCCTTTCAAGAATAAAGGTGGATTTTATGTATTTACGGTTTTAAGTGAAGTCTTACACGACCCGCTTCCCCTGCCCATCCCCCTTTTTTGGGTCCGACAATGGGAAAGAATACAGAAATTTTAGCGTATAACGACTGCTGGGACGGTACAATGTAGATAGCAAGCAAAATGAAGACATTAAGGCATGTATCTGCGAGTGTTTTGTGAGATAGATCTAGACCCGCACATTTTGTTACCTTCACAAGAACAATATTCAGAGAGGCACATTGACGTACTTCCAGAAATTGTGAGGTCTTACACCAGATCTTATTATCGAAGTATTAAAATGGCTCAAATTGCCGTAAACAAATCTAATACAGTAACTTTTTTTGTAAATCTGTGCAGTGGTGAACTTCAAATAAACGATCCAGAAAGAATGGCAAGAAAACTTATATTTTTACGTGAGGTTATGAGTTTAACTGGACTGAAGAAATAGTTTATGTTAGTGGACAAAATGATAAACATCCAATCTGTACTAATAAAGTCAGGGACTCTTGTTGTTTGACATGCACCCAGCGTTAGCCATGGCACCAGAAGGACAGAGGGACAATTTTGCTAGGTAAATCCCATCGGAAATTCCTAGGATCTTTTACATGCCACAATCAACATGAGCACGAGACATCACAGGGCTCTTCTCTTCCCGAAAATGACAGAGGTGGCTGAGGCTGGACTGGAACCCGGGATCTCTGGCACAAGAGACGGTCTTGCTAACCACCAGGCCACCTTGCCCCACAGTCAGGGACTATGCGGGAGATGTGATAATCGTTACGTTTTATAAACAGAAGCTTAAGAAAGTAGGTCTTCCTAAAATATATAAAATTGAAGAGATTCTAAAGACTCGAAAGAGAAAGGGGCGTACAGAGTTTTATGTTAAATGGTTATGGTACCCTAAGTCAATGAGCAGTTGGATTACTGACATCGAGTGACGAAGATGGCTGACAAAATTTAAATAATGCTACCCTCTAATTCGAGTATGGATGTTTTTCCATGAAATACGCTTCAAAAATATACTACACGTTGTGGCCATTCCTTTGAATTTATCTCACCATTATAATGTTGCTTTGGCTAAAATAACATTTGCTAATAATATTAGTCAAGATTCTGGAATAATCTTAAAATCTGCAGACGAAGAAGCAAGATTATTGTACTTCACGTTTCCTGAAGGAAGAGAGCACCTTTTACCTTCCGGCCACTTAAAGGCTGCTGAGAAAAATTGTATTTTTCCTTGTGCTAGAGATACTATACATTACGATAGACAGAAATATTTAATGGATACAATCAACTCTGATATGACTATAAAAAAAATCTTGCATGTGAACAGTGGCGTAACATAAAGGTAGGCTAGGTAAGCATTGCATACGGGCCCCTGCAACTCAGGGGCCCGCCAGGCGTCGAAATATGGACACGGAAAACATCATTGAGATTTTTGCATTGAGAAAAGCATGCCGAAAGTATCGCCTTAAGAGCTTCAAGTAATGAACTAACGATGATATGAAAATTTCATGTTCAAAGTGCAATATGTTATAAGCAAATCCAAGTTCCTATTTAACAAGCTTAGTGCAATAAATAATGTAGCCACTAAGCAAAGCTTATAATAATTCGACAGCTAAGTAGGCTAGAAAATACCACACGGACACTTTTTTTTTATAAATTTGTTCAAACATTATTGTTTGTTTGCATTACGGTACGAAGTTATTTTTTTCGGCTGAAAAGTTGTTGGTTGTTTGGGTAATGTATACCAAACAATGTACAGTATGTGTATCATTTGGACCAAGACAGTCTAAAAGGTCAAAGAATGAGAAGGGGGTGCAATAAATGGGGGAGGGCCCGATCATAAATTTTGCCTATGGGCCCAGAGACGCTTTGTTACGCCACTGCATGTGAACAACCCTTTGGAAATCAATCCAGACACGCATATGCTGTGTGATGAAAGTTTCCAAATGTTTAGCATGCATAACTTTGTTGCCAATCGTGTGTACATTAGGTTATATTTCTGACCTAAATTAACGGCTCAATTCAGTTAGGAACATTTTTTAAGGGACTTTCTGACAAATAAGAATGAATAGTCAAAACCACTAAATCGCTCGTTTTAGAAAAAAATTAAATTACCTATGTAAAGTATTTATGTGAAAACAAATATTATTCAACCGCAATATGTAAAAGATTCAAGAGTTCAGTTATTAAGAATTGTACCAGTGCATAGCGAAGTCGGTGTGGTGTTTAGTGTCGAATTTAATAAATTACATTACTTTCCCCTGCAATCATATTCTTTTTAACTCATAAAAATACACCTAGCTTATGATAGTGGGCGACCCATAGAGTTTGACCATTATGGACGGGTCGTTTACGTGTTGCATTTAAGACGTCGTTAGTAACAGTATTAAAGCCTATAAACATCTCTCTCTCCCTCCCTCATCTCCATTTATTTATCATGGCACGTGGTTGCCTTTATTCAGAATATGATAAATCTCAGGTGGGCGGTGACCTGCCTGTCAACTTCAGATGGTAGCTGCAAGTAGGCCATGGATTGTGAAGCATCTTGTCTATCCTGGAGCACGTGTCCTTGCTATTTTTCAACACTATAGGTAATTTCTTGGGATGAACTGGCGTGAGTACTGGGGTAGGATAGGCTCTGACCTATTGGAGGTAGAAGATTTAAGGATTCAGCTTGTGATCGCTGTTGGCTTAATTTCCAATTTTCCTTAGTATTATTTCCAGCAATTTATGTCTATTTATTTCTCCTTTATTGAGCCCTGTGAGTGTATGATTTGTCTTCCCTATCCATTTCTTTGACCGAGTGAATTTCGGTCGAATGGAGCCCTGGTCACGGTTGTGACCTTAATAACGGGTTCAGTGAGTTATCTTTATGCCAGTTGAGGATGTGGCCATAGCGACTAAGGCGCTATGCAAGTGATCTGGGGGCGAACTGGGTAGCTGGTTCGAATCCGGGTCATGCCACTCCGACGAAACGTAAGTGCATAAAGGTGGCTTACTGAACTACGTTATTTCTTGTGTATGATTTTCGCTGTTGGCTTAATTTCCAATTTTCCGTGATATTTAAGACAGCGGGTCGTGAAGTCACGAGTGAAGTGGGTAGACGATTACAACAACACGGTAGTGGGCGTGGTCATACGAGGATATAACATAAATGCTAGATGCTGTAGCAAAAAAAAATAAAGGAAAAACAAGAAGAAAGATTTCGTCAGAAGTTAGAACCATCTTAGATTAAAGGTATATAGCCGATGTAACTCAAGTCTAAGCCCTCAGTACAGACTCACAGTCAACATGGCTTTCTTGCACCAAATCCGTGCGAGTGTTTGTTGTCCCTGCTCAATTTATTTTCTGTTAGTCCAGTTCAACTATCTATACAGGAAACAAAATGTGAACCAAAACATAAATACAATTTAATCATGGAGCAAAACAAACCGACCATGGTGTCTCCACCTTGATTAAATCACAGTTAACTACCATAATTATGCAAGTGGTTTACCATTGTAAAACCAAGATTAAATGCAGTACCAAAATATGAAACTGATACATCCTGGATTAGTCGATCCTCATAAAACTGCTATTATCACACTGTTGATCCCAAACTTTAACCAAAATATAAATACAAGTAAACCATCGAGCAAAACAACCCAACCCTGGTATCCTTATTTTCTGCACCTTGATTAAATCATGGTTACTAACATAATTATGTGTTTGTCTTACTGTTTTAAAACCAAGAATAAAAACGAGGTAAAGAAATATGTATTCTTTTGTTCATCTACCTACATAAAACTACAGTTATCCCATTAATGATACGGTGGTGTGATCATTGTTTCACTAAAATATAAACACAATTAAACCATGAAGCAAAACAACTCAATCTTAGTATCCTTGGTTTCTGCACCTTTGTTAAATCATGGTTAAATACCATATGATTACGCAAGTGTTTCAATGTTTTATAACCAAGAATTAAAATGAAGTGA